>JASAND010012689.1:0-28865 GCA_030248195.1 Trissonchulus latispiculum
GCATCAATCGGAAGAAGGTCGTTCGCCAATTAGGGAAAACATGGTTGCAGTGGGTGATACCTGCCACGGAGCAGTATGCGTCCTAGGACCTGGGGTTTGGATGGGTAGACGATGAAGACACGATGGCGGTTAATATCCATGACGAGGGTCCCGCACGGAGACTGGCCGGAGGGTTACGATCGTCCGAGAAGGGTGGATGGGAATGGCCGCGGCGACCCTGTTCCACCATGGCTCTGATTCGCTGCCGTAGGATGTCCTGGAGGGCTGAGAATTGGGCCTGGGTCAGGGAGTTCGCGAGCCTTGGGGTCCTGAGGAAAAATCGTCTAGACCGCCTTGGAGGAACCAGAGGAGGACTTCCAGCCAGATCCGTCCGGCAACGTTATGACCGGTCCCCACGGCAGGGTTGTGAAGGTCCGGGTAGACGTCCGGGTCCATTTCTCCGATGGACGCGGCGAGTTGGCCGTTGATGCGGGGGTCAGGTTTCCAATTGCCCCAAGAGAGGGTCATCCGAGGACTCAGCAAAGAGGTAGGTGGGGGTAGGCGGCAAGATGGATTCTCGTACAGGAGTTGGAAAGCTATGCGGACCATAGCCCGGGTGTGACCACCTGCCCGGTTAGCCTTGGGGACTCTGGGGACGAGTTCGGCATTTAGGACACTTGGGTTTTCCGGGTGGTGGACCGGGAACGATGCTCAGTTGGCGCAGGAGGGGCTACCTCGCTGAGCTGCCGCCAACTGAGCCTCTGGACTAGCGGCGAGTTTGCCGCTGGACTTCTGCAACAATCTCAGTGGAAGTGAACGAGGCCGCCGAACGACGTCCTGAGGAGATCGATCGATCCTGAAGGGACCAGATCGAACAAACGCTGATCCGGACAGCTAGGGTTGGGGCGGAGGTGGGGGAGGGGGCGTGCTCGCAGCCTGAGCACGACTGGAACCGGAGGCAGCGCTCGCGCCAGATTGGGCACTGCCGGAAGTATCACAGCGCTCCCGGGAGCGTTGTCGGATTCGGACTTGGGCAGGGAGAGGGGGCGGGGTTTGCTGTCGACGGTGACGGTTGGTGGGGTCCGAGGGGTGGGGTCGGCCATGGCGCGCAGCCGTCATCCGTCGCCAGTCAATCTCGGCCCATGGGTGTTGGGGGTAGTGCCACTGAGACCACTGACAAATAAATCGGACAAAGGGAAAGAACATTGCTTCGCGAAGGATATGGGGGTGTCAAGGTCCAAATCAAAGGATCAAGAGGGGACGGGCCAGGGGCCGGTCGTTCGACAGGACCGACGAACATGATCTGCTCATAAATGGCGGTTAGCTCCTGACGCTGACGTCGTGAGTGGGCAAAGTGCGTCTAGAGCGGAAAATTCCAGGGCTGGGTAAAGGGGGCCGGCACCCAGACGACGATGCTGGACGACGTCTTGGGTAACTCGGGGGCCGTAGGATGCGGTGGGAGCCAGTTGGAGGGCCATTTGAAGGTCACAGGTATTGACTTGCCGGGCTGCCCGGTGAGCCAGGGTAGCGTGGGTATAGACTTCGTGTGCCTCGTACACGATGTCCTGAATGTGGGGGAGGGGATCCATACCCTGGGTGCGACAGGTATGTTCCTTAGGGTTGGGGAAGTGGTATTCCGACGTTAGGCGGGACAGATGAGGCGGCGGTCCGCGCAAAAAGCCTGCTCGGTCGGTAGCCTGGCTGGGCCAGGTAGGCATTTCGCGGACCACTTAGGGGTTTTTGGGGGCTGCAACGCGTCACAAGCGGGCTACCCGCTTGTGGGGAAACAAACCCGGCGGGACCAGGTTGCTGGGACACTTGGGGAGAGGCATGGGCCTCGTTATACGCTTGGGAATCAATTGACCGGTAAGCAACGGTGGAGGCATGACTGGAGGTAAGGGATTGTGCCAACTCTGGTGTCGGGAATTGGCACATTTGAGGGCGAAGGGACAATAACTTACTCAGGCCGGGAGGGGCAGTCGAGACTGGGGGTGTCTGCACTGCCTGCGCGGCCTGAGTTGCCTGGGCTTGGGATACTGCACCTTGTATCCCATTGGCTAGGTTGGCTGCGGGGAAAGGGGCGTCAGCCGGCGGAGTACCAGCTGGGCGGGACGGCGGTCTGCCGCCATCCGATAGAACTGAACCTGGGCTAGGGACTGGGGGGTGTTCTGTGTAACGTACGATAGGGTTCACAAGTAAAAATTCAGTCGTGAGGGGTCGGGACGGGATCTCCGCGGACGGGCCCGCAGGAGATGGTTGGGGACCGGGTTCAGAGGCGGGTAGGGTATTGGGGAGGGTCTGAGAGCCGGGCTGCCCAGTCTCTCTTGTAGGGGAATTCTGACTCATCGGTAGCACCGGGTTCCAAAAAGCTTGGTCGAACTCGGGGAATTGGGCAAAACTGTTGACGTCCAAGGGTTGAGGAGGATCAAGTCGTCGTATTCGGGGCCAGATGTAACCTTCGCGGAAATTAATGGAATTTCTCCGGCTCATATAAAAGCCAGAGAACAGCACCAAATTAAGCAGGGATCAACTTCAGTATGTCGTATGATGATTGAAAAACCATGCACTTGCGCAAATGCATGATTATCCCATGCTCTTGCTTAAGGTGGTCATTCCTTTTGGTCACATATTGTTGGTTGGCGGCATAAATGAAGATGAAATTTGACGAAGCTTCCCGAAATAAGTTCTTTTGGCGTTCTAACACCCTCCGCACAAGCCCGATCCAAAAATTCGAGATTTCCGGTCAGGGCGGTTTTTTCCAATTTCTGAAAGTTTGGCAGCAGCTACACAGCTATGAATATATTCATTCGAAAGATCTCATCGAGCTTCATATTTCGGCTTTTTAAAGCAACTTTCTATCTTTTCACTACCGTGAGATATAGCCGATTTTCTTGTTTTGGCGTCGAAAACTTCTCATTTTTGCAGAAATCAAATAATCCATCATTTCTTGAACTATGCAAGCCATAAAATTAAACTAAGGGCGTCGATCTGAAGGTCTCATAGGGGCAAATTATCCGACGCATGATCGTCTTCCAGCTGCTATCCTGTAGGCTGCTATCTTAAAAAATGTAGTTTTTGCAAAAACACGACCAATTTTTTTCCAAAGATTGTGGAGCCTTCACCATGCAAGTTGGAGGGCTGCTACTGAACAAATAGGTTCTGCACAAATATACCCAGGGACGATTTTTTAGTTGCCCCGATTGCTGCTTTCTAGCTAAAGTAATGGCTTCACAAATTTGGAAAAAGTAGGCAAAATGCAGGTTACGCACACATTTCAGCTTATTTCTCTACAACGAAGAGCGATTTCACAATAAATAAAAAATCGTCCCCAGCTATTTGATGGAGGTATCGAATGATGTAACCGATGTCTCTCGAAAAAATTTACTTGAGTCTGCAAAAATTCTGGAAAATTATACTTCTTCTAAAATGTGTTAAAAATATTTTAGAAAAGGAACATTAGTTTCGCGGCATGCATTAAACAGAGAAAATGCCAAGCTACATTTTGATATAAGCAAATTCATACGACGTTTTATGAATTTAAGCAAATTCATATGCACTTGCTGAAATTCATACGACGTTTTATGAATTTGCACAAATTCATATGCACTTACTAAAATTCATACGACGTTTTATGAATTTGCGCAAATTCATATGCACTTGCTAAAATTCATACGACGTTTTATGAATTTGCGCAAATTCATATGCACTTACTAAAATTCATAAAATTCATAATTTTAATATAAGTATTTTTAGTTTGAACACAAAGAACTGGAACAATAAATATTAATTTTGTTTTTTGAGAATAGGTCAGAATCCTATCACCTATATTTCAGATAATTTCTATCACCTTTATTTCAACTTTTAAATATAGCTTAGACCCCAATTTATAAACTGAACAAATATAGAAAAGTATCCGTTTACTGTATAAGTGCCAATGAATTTGAGTAATTTCATAGGGCGTTTTGAATTTTAGTAAGTGCATATGAATTTGCGCAAATTCATAAAACGTCGTATGAATTTTAGCAAGTGCATATGAATTTGCTTAAATTCATAAAACGTCGTATTAATTTGATTAAGTGCATGGGACGTTTATGAATTTGCGCAAGTGCATAAACGACCCATGCACTTAAGCAAGTGCATGGGATAATCATGCATTTGCGCAAGTGCATGGTTTTTCAATCTTCATACGACATATATATATTATAACAATAACAATATGAAATTTTTTCAGGGATTTAGGTTGCAGTTGTCTATTTTCAATAAATGCTTCAACAACATCCTTCATTTCTTCATAGTAGTAAGTAACTGTGTTCTTATTAATTCACGATGCTGAGACCGGAGGTCTCAGCAGTGGCGGCGGCGGCGGGAAGGAGCGGTGATTTCTCATAATGAACATGAAAGCATGCAACATTTGGAATGCAAAATAAGCAGAACATTGACATGCAATCGCGTTCAATCTATGCGCAGGCATTCCGTAGCGGAGCATTCCATTGGTATTGGCATCAATAAAAATTACTTTATTGTTGCGAGCACGCATAGCCTTTTCAAAACAAAAGCGATCGCGCGGGTTTTGTGTCAGCACCACCGAAACTTGAGCATCAGAAAGGATTTTTGAAATCAAGTCTAGGCTGTCAGAAAAGCTTCTTAACTTTTCACTGGAATTCCATTCTAAGCAAGTTTGACTAACGATATAATGAACTATCCATTGCTGATCGGTCGTTAGCTGCCTCAGATGACAAGGTGCCCTAATCTGGAAATGATGAACTGCAGGATGGAACTTGTTATAATGTTGAACCAAAAGAGTCGCTTCCAATGCAATCTTTCCAAGTTCTTGAATTTCGATGCAATTTATCGCAAAGAAGGCGACCGCACTCATGACAAAATCATTCAACAAAATGAAATAAGCTACAATGTGCATGATGTTATATACATCAACTTGGCTATAGAACTGCATGTTCCACAAAGTTGTTAACTAAACTACTTATTAAACAAGACTTAACTGTTGTTGCTTCAAAAAAATTAAAAGCTTGTTTCAACCATCATGATTGTTTTGTTACAGAATATAAAGTTTTCTGAAAACCAAACCTTACATATTTTGTTGCAAACTGATCCTGGTGTTGAAAATTTAAAATTAGCTAATTACGCCAGTGCAGGTTTCTACCTAATGACACCTACTTACCTTCTTTACTATACCTTATTTCTTTTATTTACCAGACCTAATTTCACTAAATCTACTGGGTATTCTAAACAATAACACTTCATTCATACAATTACAGTCATCTATGTCATAAAATTTGGAGCAGAATTATTGAAAGGTTTGTTCGGATCCATAACCACCAGAAATTCGTCTTTCACTGTAACGAATTCATTCATCAATTTGTCAGCAAGCATATCCGTATCCTGCACATTTTTGGATCTATCGTGCTTCATCAATGCAAATGTATTAGGAGTGTTGCCATCATCAAAATCAACAAAAGTTACAGCACCAATAACATTCCCTGGTGGTAACAAATTCTCCAGCTCAGTAACCCACTGATTGAAAAAGTCTTGAAGCTGTTGACCGTTTTTACCTGAGACTTTAAAATTGTGTATCTGGACATAATGAACTTTGTTTCCATAGACCGTACCTCGAAATCCAGTGTCAATGTATTTTGAATATAATGTATTAGGCTTCTGAAGTATAATTTCATTAGACTTCAAATTTGCCAAGCCTGTTACTAATTTGTTTGGTTCCTTTTCTCGAGACAGTAAAGGCATCCTAGCTTTTTAAATAGACTGACGACTAAATAATCTAGCAATCTGCTTTTTTATATCAATGAAACTAGTGCAAAAATTTAAAGAATGTATAACTGTCAGTAGTTTAGTTTTTTAGTAATGTACATTCCACACATATTTCATCTGATATCATCAAATCAAGCATTCTTAACATTCCATAATTTTTTTGCAATTTTTAAATATCTGAAATTCCATGCACTTTTAAGCAGTTGCTACGAAATATAACTACTAGGCTTACATTTTTTGGACTGTTATCATCAAAGTGAATCAAACATTCTTAAGCCCGGTTCACACTGCAATAGGTTTAAGGTTTAAGGTTTAAGGTTTAGGGTTTAAGGTTTAAGGTTTAAGCAGTTGGGTGGGAAGGTTTAACGAATGTCTGAATATCACGTGATTTTTATATCAGCCAGTGTGCACTCAAATCTCCACGGATTTTAAAATTTTTTAGTTCTGTTTATAGGTAAGAGATTCTAGTATGCATATAATGAAAATTATTAATTAAACCCTTCATATATAACTCACTGGAAGCTTAAACCTAAATACAGAGTTAAAATATTTTTAACTCGGCTTGCTTAAACCTTAAACCTTAAACCTAAAACCTTAAACCTTAAACCTTCCAGTGTGAACACTTCGGCATAAATAAACTAGTTTAACCTTAAACCTTAAACCTTAAACCATAAACCTTAAACCTTAAACCTTAAACCTTGTGCAGTGTGAACCGGGCTTTAGCACTCCATGAATTTTACTTATTTATACTTTAGGATATATTATTACGGAACTAGATCTTTTGAGAAATTTTATCCTTGTAAATATTTGGTATGTTTTATATTCAAAATCATTCCCATTTTGTACGTCCTGGTGAGGGCTCATCCTCATTCCTGTCACATATAGCAGTAAACTTTTAAAACTAGAAACTAGCATCCATTCCCTGATGAATATTTCAAATGTTCAAAACTTATAAAATATTTTGAATATATGTTTGGTAAAATGTGGTTGATGTTCTCAAAGAATTTTGCAGGAAGAACCTGATTTAGACTTTCTGAGAACATTTCATTGTGGATTTTCTGACATTCTATGCATTCACGAACTTATATAAGTATTTCAAATACTATACATTGTTTCAGAATTTAGAGATTATATATAGCTAGTAGTTGCATAGTAACATTTTTGAACTGACTTTATTAATGAGACTAAAGGACTCTTAACATTGTTTCATCAAGCATTCTTAACATTCTACGAATTTGCGCAATTTTTTGAATATTTGAAATTTTACAAATATCTGAAATTCCATTCATTTTTTAAAACCTTGCTGCTAAATATTACTGCTGGGTTCACCTTTTTAGACTGACATCATCAAAGAGAAACAAACATTTTTAACACTCCATAAATTTGTGCAACTTTTTAAATATATACCTGAAATTTTACAAATGTTTGAAATCCATGCATTTTTTAAAACATTGCTGCTAAATATTACTGCTGCGTTTACCTTTTTTAGACTGACATCATCAAAGTGAATCAAACATTTTTAACATTCCATGAATTTTTGCAATTTTTAAAATGTCTCAAATCTTACAAGTATCTGAAATTCCATACATTCGTTAAAAAAGCCGGTATGAACTATAGCTGTTCGGTTCGCATTTTTAGACTGACGTCATCAAAGCGAATCAAACATTTTTAACATTCCATGAATTTTTGCAATTTTTTAAGTATCTGAGATTTTACAAACATCTGAAATTCCTTGCATTTTTTAAAACCTTGCTGCTAAATATTACTGCTGGGTTTACCTTTTTAGACTGCCTTATATGTCTCAATGTCTCCTGCGGTTCTTTGGCGGGGTCCGCTCCCCCATCTTTCGTTTCCCGAATTGCCACCAGTTCGTTGACCAGCATTGCTTCCACCACCAACCACCTCTTTTCCTGAACCCACCACCGCCGCGACCTGATGACAGGAAGCGACCCGAACCACGCGTTGCACCACCACCGCCGGACGGGCGTTTCACTTCGAATTGACCAGTGCCATCGTCCTTCTGTTTCAGCAAACATTCGAAGAATCTGCTGTTGACCATTCTGAGCCAAAGTGGGTCGTCACCCCAGAAGGTGATGTTCTTATTATACACCGGACAATGTGCCCACCTGTGACCAGGTTCCGCGCAGTAGGTACAACGATTGGACCTATCCTGACTAGAAGATGCCTTTCCTGAGCTTCCAGTGTTGGCCTGTTGCTCCACCAAGAAGCAGACTTCCTCCGGGTCCAAATCTTGCATGTTCGGATCGTCCAATATCTCACAGGCTGCGACCACTTCATCGTCCCAGGTTTGCTGACCTGTTGCCATCGCCTGGCCTTGGACGATCGAATTCCTGATGTCCTGAAGCTCACGTTTGAGTTCGCGTACTTACGCTGGACATTTCTGCTGATCACAGAGCTGAACCCTCTCACCATCACCAACGCTACAAATGGTCTCCATGGGCTTTGATTAAGTGTCACCATCCTCGACCGCTTCCAAAATACGCACGGCTCACATGAAGATATCATTAGGCCTGCGATGCTCCCAATTCTCGGCATCAGCGAACAAACTGGCCACTTTTGCTCGCAATGCCGCTTTGAGTTCTCTACAGGCCCGCTCTACGACCTTAAGCTCACGCTCCTTCAGCTCAGCCATCGGAAAGGCTTTACAGGCGAGGGACCTCAGCTGGTTGAGATAATCCAGGCTCGATTCCGATGCGAGTTGTTTCCGTTCGAAGAATTCCCGAGCATATTTGTCGTCCGATTTGGTGACCGGCTCATACAGCTGATGAAGAATGGCCACTAATTCCTCGTAGGTTCCCATAGTTTGTCCTTCCAAGTCTTGCTTGACCGCATCATCAAGCAGATACCACAACAATGGCCGTTTGAGACCAAAACAAGGCTGCTGAGACGGTGAAGCCAAAGCCTGAGTTCCAACATCAAATGTCGGATCCCAGGACAGCCTATGCTGTGCTCCCGAATCCATGGCCCAATTGTTCAGTGCCGCCGTTCCAAGTGAGAACTCGTGCTCCAAATCAATTCCAAGATTCTGGAACACTGAATGAACCAGGTCGTCCACAGGTGGCAATCCAGGCATTGCCGCAGCTCCCAGGGCCGTCATATCATCATCAGATTCTTGTAGAGCCTGCCCACGGTCCCGGGACGAACCCAAGTCCATGCGCTCCTCAAGACCGATGACGGTCTGGTCCCCGGGACTCGACTCAGAACTCTGAGGAGAGTCCCTCTGTTCCAATCCAAGTTCCTTCCAGTCCAATGTCCTGTTCATTTCATCATTGAAGCTTCGTGCCTGAGCGGCTGAACCGCTAGGTTGGTCGTCATCCAAAGATGTCAGGCTAGATGCTGCTGTCACGAAGGCTGAGTCCGATGACGAACCCATTCCAGACAGTTCAGGCTCAGACAATGTGGTCAAAGAACTGGAAATCACTGGATCCAGAGAAGGGGCACTGCTTTTCCGAGCAGTCCCCAATGCCCAGCCACTCTTCTTTCTTCTCAGATCCGCTGTCGAAGCAGAACTGGACCGGGGGCGCATCCCCTGCACCGGGTCCCGGTCGTTGAACGACCCAGAATTCGCTCTCGACGTGGAAGGCAGACATCCCATACAGTCCAAATGGGAGCCTCCACGATGTCCAGTCACCGAGTAAGGTTGGTGACGTAGTTCCCGTTCTTTCAAGCGTAGGCTTGTGCGCTTTTAATTCATATTGAGTTGCATTCTCTTCTTAGCTCTAAAAAGGTCTTTTTGAAAATGACAATTAGGCACAACTCAAAAATATTCTTAGGTACCCCAGAAAAATTACCAATGTATACGTATATAAACAGTTGTACAAAATACAATAAATTGGTATAAATTGTAGCAGATGACTGCTATTATTGGTCTGACAAAGAAACAATTACAAAAATTAACCTAAAATGAAGGGGATCAGACAAGCAAAATCACCAACACAAATAAAATTATCACAACAAAATTATTTGTTAATTAGGTACGAACTTTGGTAAAAATTCCTAGCTCAAATCCCAAAAATAGCCCTAAAATTAGCTTACCCCAAAAATAATGCTATATTAGAGCTTAAATTGGAGGAGGACCAGGTACACAGTTTATACACGTATACAAACAGTCAGACCCTAGAGAAAAATTTTCTGATTTTTGACCCTAGGGGGAGTTTACCTACCTAAGAAAATTGGAAAAATTTGTGCGCTGCAAGCGAATAACTACGGGGTGAACCCCAACGAAACTAAAACAAAAATAGACAGAAGTTTACAGAAGTTTGAAAAATTTTACGAAGGGGTTCAGGCAAGAAATCTCTGAGCTCCTGGCAGCCTAATGTAGCGGGGCTAGTAAATATTTTTACCTACTAACACCGTTAACAGGCCCAGACGAAGCGGACGCGGAGACCGTGGCACAGATGGATAACTGACCGACTACAGGAGACGGTCGGGACAGCCTCGCCAGATAAATATGCGTAGGGGTAATTCCGATCCTAAGGGCGAAATGACTCGCACTCTCACTCACTCAGAATAGAACTACCTACCTAGCAGGTGCTCAGTAGAAATACAAAGCCTAACTAAATACACTTTAATAAGAACAGAATAACAAGTTATAGTTAATAACAATAACAATACAAAATACTGGGTCGAACCCTCACACACACAAACAACAGACACAAGACTTACAGTTTCAGCTGGGGTTGGATAGGCCAACCAACGTACCAAAGCTCTGGGGAGAACTGAGTGAGACACAAAATATTTACACAGCAAATAGGGGGAATAGCAAAATAAGAGCAAGTGCTCGCGATGACAGAAATAAGCGAGTGTTGGGCTGGACCCTCCCACGAGCGCCCCCTAGTGGAAATTTCCCCCAATCACGTAGCTCCCAAGTCACGAGCGGGGGAAACCCACCCAATCCCATACATACACGTTGGGGGAGCCACGTGACTTGCAAACGTGTCCCAGCCCAAAGCGATGACGATATATGAAGCCAAGCGGGTAGCTATGCTACCTACAACCGCCAGCAACGGAAAGGTTGACCGTGTGTCACCTTGATCCGTTACAGTATACCTTGCAGACTGGTTGCTTTCTGCTCGTGAAATTTCAAAGTAAAACCAGCTGTGGTTGTACACTGTTGAGTTGAGGCTTCTAGAGATACATTTGGACTACGTAATTAAACTCTCAACTGTAACATTGGTTTCCCGTACCAGATTTCCTGCTTAGGACATTCTCCTTCCATAAAAATTTAGACTGCTCGCAAGGTGGAATCTTTAACTGAATATCCTAGTCAAGGTTTAAGATGTCAAGATCAAGATTTAACTTGAAATCTCCCATTTCTTCCAAACCACATTTGAAACTCAAAAAATTCAAAGCCAAATTTATAAGTTTTGAAACCTAAAATACCAGACAAGATAAGTATTGTGATGGATTTTTTTAACCAAACATGCACATTATTTCTACCGAAAATTCTCCTGATTTCTTAATTTCTATTACGTCAGGTCGCCACTGCATAGAATTACATTTGCGCCAGACAGCACACTTTCGATATTACGCTTTTGCTAAAGAACATGAATAGTTGCTGAGACTGCAAAATGGAAGATTGCAAGCAATAACAAAATTCGTCATTGATTTTGTCAAAATAAATAAAATAGGAGTAGCTAATAGGTTTAGTGGCAGTGGCATGCAGATTATGCCTAAATCATATCATTTCTGACCGTTGAATAGTTCGTCAATCATTAATATGGTATATATACAGGACATGAATTTAAGTTAAAAGTATTTTTACATATTTCTTGCACTTTTTAACACTTCTTACACTGTTAAAAACAGGTGTAAAAGTAATTACTTTTTTACATGCAGATTAACAACTCTATTAACTATCATGTGAGCTTTAAATCTGTATTATTTCTTTTCCAGTCATTATGACACAGACGGAATGTTACCGTGATCAACGGAATTATCTGGTACGAGCAAGTTTTATAAAACCCACTTGCGCAAGACCACATTAATTTAATTAATTTTCCTCAGAATTTGAATACAAAGAGCATATTATAACAATATAGCGGTGGCACAGCAAAAGTGTTCGCACGCAATAGATAATAAAACAGTTCAGATTGTCTTAATCAAGTTAGTTTTGGTCAAAGGTAATTGCTGAAAATAGTGGGATATGTTGACAGCGTCATTTGGTTAACCAATGTCTTGATTAACAAACGTAAATTCAATGTTTAACTTTGTGATTAGTTGATTTTAAAGAAATCCGTAAGCTTTTGATCATAGAAAGTAGTGCAGTCATAAATAAATCTCATAAATGTGTTGGAGTATTACGAACTTAGTGGGAATCTACGCTAATCTTCTGGACCCTATAGGTTGCGTTGAAACCAAGCTAGAAGTTGTCTAGTTTTTCACTCAAGCTCTCTGAATTCATAATCAATTCAACCAACAAAATCTACTTTTGAATATTTCGGTAAAGTAAAATTTAAAAATTATTTTTAAAAATCCGAATGAAAATTGTCTGTGCAGACGCAAGACTGCACATTCAGATTTTCACGGAAATGGTTCATAGTAAAGAAAAACATGCGTCAAGCAGACAACCTAAAACATGAAAATTCAAGGACTTGAGAAAACGTTTAAAATGGTAAAAATAAGTGTGGCCGAATGGTAAAGTGGGCAGAAAACAGTTAGTAAAGTGATGTCAAAATGGTGCACAGTTTTTGCAAATATAATATCAGTGAGAGATTCAAGTGTTCTGAATTCCCATTCGATGTCTGCGAATGATTCGGCGATCAAGCTAAAAAGAAATCAGGAAAAGCACATAAATCTGGACAGAGATGACCAAAAACAAATGCAAAGGGTCCTCTACACGTATGCCAGAATTAAAGGTAATAATGAGTTTCCAAAAGAAATTTATATTCATTGACATGTAAATGTATATATATTGACGTATAAATCTATATATAGTTTTGACGCGTTGACATCTTCAGGTCATCAAAAATGAAGACATGCAGATTTGCAGGAATTTTGTATAACCACTGGCTCAAACAATGTAAGCAATAATTGCAGCCTAGACCCAGAACTAAGATTGAGGTGTTTTTCTAGAAAAGTATTCATTTTCTACGTATGTTGTACCCTTTTGATTCAGAGCTAAATCCTTTTGACCCATGATGCCAGGGAGGATTTTTTCTTGATTCAAGCCTCACTTTCATTAGATCCACTCTGCATAATTTCTGCACTCTAATGTTAATCCTTTTCCGCATGAGTTTTTTCCACAAACTTGCTTTTGGCTGAGAACACCTAGAGAATGCATTGCCGCCAACCGATAAAGAATTAATTCCTTTTCATAAGAACAAGTGCAAAAAGAGCGTCAAACTTACCCATTAAAAGCTTGAAAAAGCGCAGTAAAGTAGAAATTCCCCCCAAACGGTCACTTCAAAAAATGAACAAAACTGGTTGCGCTATTGCAATTTCTATAGCAGCAAAATAAGTCCTAAGGTGCTGGTATCGCTTTGTGTAAATTTGCCCTTACAGGTTCCAATTTGCTATGAAAGTGGATGCCACTTTCTATATATATTATTTTAGTGTTGTTTAACATGCTCGGATCAGTCCCGCATGTCCTCGCAAAAAATTGCTATTTTCGAAGAAATCAGTATTGTCAAAAATACTGCCAACTCTTACTGCCAATTTTTGCTTATTTATGCTGAATCGATACATCATCCAATTGCACATTTTATCAATGCCGATTTGCTGGAGTTCCTTAGTTTAAGCTAGAGAATTCGCCGAAAAATATTTTTTGCAAAACTGCGATGATTTTGTTTTGAACATTGATTTTTCAAAAACTACCCCATGGATTCGCGTGGTTTTTGGCAGAATGAAAATTCGCACTATTGCGGAGGGTCATTTTTCGAGTTGAGTCAGTTTGAGCAAAAACGCCTCCAGTTGCGAGAAAACTGAATACAAAGTTGCGAAATTTCGTGTCATCGCACATTTGCCGGATTTTCCGGAGTATTGAGACTTGTTGAGCCAGATCCAGAAAAGTGTCCCTTGGCCCACATGTTCTTTATATCATGGCACAAGAGGAAATTTTGGTCGATTCAACAGTTTTGAGAAATCGGTGTTCAAAAACTTTTGGTCTATATTCAGCCTGTCAATGTCAGCATGTCAGAAACTTTTTGCTATTCTTTTGCGAATTTTGCTAATTTCGTAAGCTCATGTGAATGTACATGTTATACGCTTTAAAAGAATGTATAAAACTCTTTTCAACTCCCAAAACTGCGAAAGTCATAGCGTTTTGAAAAATCACCACAAAAGCACTGCACAAACGGATACCACCAACTTAAGTACATCTACTAGATACATTCTACAAATTAACTGGTCGTTATCTCTTCAGACATTTCGAAGACGGCTCCTGGAAGCTCCCAATTATTGCTATTTTGGTCAAATTTTTGCATCAGTCTTATAAGGCTGGTGAGACAAAAGGACAGAAAATATTTTTGAGAGATACTTTCAGGATGTAGCAAACTTGTGTTGGATAACAAGGCACCGGAAATCTAGCATTTGACAGGGACTAATATTTTTTGCACTGACCAAAACTATTCCATTTTCGCCCTCGGTTAAAGTTTGGAACGTTTTGCGGGGAAGTGGTGTGTTGGAGGGGGCTGCACACAAATTTTTGAGTCGTGGAAATTTATTCCGCAGAAAGTTTGCAAGTCTGTACATAACAGAAGATAACACTCACTTAGCTTCCCAGATTCTAGTACCAGTATTAAGAGACCAATTTAGTATGAAGTTAGCACCGGCAGAGAAGATATAAATTATTCTCACGGTTCTAATCCTAAGTGAATTTGATGATAAATTCTGTTTAATAACAAATACTGAATGTTTTCTTTCTCTTACTAATTTCGTAAGTTACTTCGGTAATAGTGAACTTCCACCTTGTTGAAATAGATAGGCTTAGTTACGATTGGCTTCTCGTTGACAAAAGTTTCTCGTGAGGTTGGGGAATCTTCTTTTCTGATTGGTGGTTTCAAACTTATTGGTGCTTGCTAATATGGAGTGTAAAGTTCGTTGGTTAATGCTAAAATTACTTTTGCTCAGACTTGGACGCGAGCCGAAATTTGCGGCCCACACCCAGCCCACAGCCCGCACTCAAGTTTTCGGCCCGCACTGGTCCGGCCCGCGGCCCGCATCAATAATTTTCGGCCCGCAAAGGCCCGCACAATAAATGCTATTATTTTATGTTATGAATACTATTTAATATGTATAAAAAGTTGCATTTTTAGTTTAAGGTTTTAGTTGCCACAATTGTGAATATTTTGCTATCAAACAACTCTCCGTACTTTTACAAAAATGCTTCGCAATTTAATCTAATTTAATCAACATGTCATTTAGTTTTTTTTCTAAATCTGTCACCTGCTTGAAGCTCTGCTGCCGACAGAGAAAATAACTTGGTCGGGGAAAAAGTTCACATGCTTGAACGAAAACTTCAATAAAGTATTTTGCACTTATTTCTTTCGATAAGCTGAGAATTTTGGAAATTGAGGGGCCTTTTGATTTGAGGGCCTCGACCATGCAACAGGGAGGCAACCTGGTGCCTCCCTAAATATTCAAATGATTACTTAGAACTTAAATTGTTTTAATAGTATATTTAACAATACACAAAATTTTCACATTTTGTCGTGGTTAGAGATAAACTGGGGCTCAACTCTGACCCCGGTCCCGGCCCGGTGCATCTGTAGTCGTGGTCATTGTAAAATGTACAATTAGTAGTTAATTCGGGTCTTGTTTCTATTGCCCCCACTACTCAAAATTCTTAAAACTTAAACAATTGAGCGAAGATTTGACATGGGTATGTTTTCGATGCTGAGTTCAAATATCCGCAAAAGTTTCCGATTTCGCAAAATTTGATTTTTGCGATTCGCAGGGGGGAGAGACCAAAGGAAACCAAAAAATTTTTGTCTTAAATTTTATTGAATATTTGCATGCAGAGGGCTTCTGAGTGGTAGAACACGAACCTGAAGTTCATTTTTCGTTTCTAGCTTTTGTTATAGTTCGGTCTAAGCTAAAGTTGTAAGCTTAAGATGTAACCTTGCCTTGAGCTAGCAAAAAGCTGAGTCGACAAACCGACACCATATTTGTATTCTGCAATCCAGAAAACCTTCATATTCAACTTTTCAGCAAAATCAAAGACAAAAATGTTTCAGTAGCCCCCGAATCGAAAAAAACGAATATCGAGAAATCGACAAATTTTGCAATGTTTGAACTCAGTGTGGTCGAAAACATGCGTATTCCAAATTTTAGCTCAATTTTGCCAAGCTTTAAGAATTTTGAGCGGTGGTATGGGTAATCGAGAAAGATCCGTTAATTCAGTTTAGGTTTTCTAATTTCAAAATTAAAAATATTGTATGAAGGTTTTAAATTTAAGCTTCAATAGTTATACTGTAACTACTAAAATCGGCCAGCATCGGTCCAGGTCCGGTCCCAGAACAGCAGATAGCAGAACAAGCAGAATAAAATTTAAAAGTGTGAAGTAAAAAATGACATAAATATTTTTAGCATTAAATGATGCATACAATTACTGCTGGTTATGTATAACGGATAAAATCAAATAGTGTCCTTTTAATGAAGAGCGATGACGCTGATTCTGATCCGGCCGGCCGGACGGCTCGAGCTGGCGGCATAGTGTCCAGACGGGAATTAGTGCACTTGGAATTTCATATATGTAAAAATTAAACAAGAGGACCCCTAAAAGGGGATGGTTCTGTATCTGAGCGTTAGGGAAAAAGGCAGTATATGGCGCTGAATGTGAAAATGATAGAGGGTTATAGGTTTTACTGAAGTCAACATTAAACAGCCATTACTTTTCATTGCTTGGAGTTAAATTTTAGAAATCAAAATGTAGCTCAACATTTTGATTTCTCAGGCGTTAACCAAATTAAATTTAAATTTCCACGATCAGCGATTTATAAACAAGTACAATCTTTTTGGAATTAGTATAGACTTTACAAAACATCCTCTAGCTGGGGACAAATCCTTGGTTTTTATCAAAGCGCTTGTCGTTGTGGACTAATGGGATCAGTGTATCCGGAAACTGAATCGATTGAGTCTTTTACAAAACAGTCGATTACGTGAATAGTACTAAGTCAGATAGTTCAACAAAGCATTCAGCTATAGCAGCAACTATTTAGTATTGGTTGCGACGCATCCCGTCGCTGTTGTAACTAGTCTGGCAAAGTCAAGAATCTAGCTCGCATTATACATAGTAGGCCATTTGTTAAAATAAACATTTTTAATTTCTGTTTAAGATAGACTAATCTAAATCAAATTTATCAAAGCAGCCAATCGAGTCGCCAGTTCCTTGTTGTCTGTTCTCAAAATCTGCTGATCTCATTTGCATAAATACTGGAATCCTTTAAAACAGTTTTCATCAGAGCAATTTGCAGGGGGGGCTATGAAAGCATCAATTTCGTAGAAATTTTGTCTTAAGGGGGTACGATGGGAGAAAACAAAATATTGAAACAGTCTGGTCCACAATATATCAGTCACAAATACTTAGTAGTGTTTTACTAATTCAAAAATTAAAATTTTTCAAATAAAAAAGCATAAACTAGCTAATTTTATCAGGCCCCCTTCGGTTAAAAAAACGAGCTGGACCCTATACTAGGC
Organism: Trissonchulus latispiculum; assembly: GCA_030248195.1. Lineage (NCBI taxonomy): Eukaryota > Metazoa > Nematoda > Enoplea > Enoplida > Ironidae > Trissonchulus > Trissonchulus latispiculum. The sequence continues at coordinate 17,419 of JASAND010012689.1, forward strand.
CTACGTTGAAGATAGGAGAAGTATGAACTGAGCAGCTGTTTATAGTGCAATTCCTATCTATTTTCCGTGTAAGTTGTTTTGCCTCCAGGCAGAACAAAAATATAGTTGAATTTCTAATAATTTTTCTGTAGAAACCTGCCAACAAATTTAATGTACTTATTGATAGTTCTAAGCTTATTACACTGCAGTTGACACTGGAAAAGTGTTACCTCTTCGTTTTTTCTTGTACAAATTGAGGAACTTTGAACCTTAATGAGAACGATCTTTGTGGCAATCAATGATAGATAATGATAGCGGTAATAATTATAATAATTGATAAAATTACTTACATTCCAAAAAATCTTGAAATGACCGATTTGGAGAAAGCGGCAAGGAATTTTGTATTACAAAAAAGGCAAAACTTTCCCGTGTTAAGAAATAAAAAATTGATATTCCGCATCTAGTTTGGAAACCGAAAAAATTTTTGAAATTAAAATGTCTTAAATATTCCAATATTTCAAAACGGCAGACTCTGTTTCAGAAAATATATGCAAATCAAATCCAGACTAAAGCAGGGTTTTCCGTTCAATAAAATGTAATAGTTTATACCAATAACGGTTTCTATTTTAATGCATAACTGATGTCTGCAATGGTTTGCCGATTTCTGGTATATACCCGACAACTTTGGTAATTATGAAGGACATTGACTATTTGACTATTGACTAGCCTTTCGCATTGAGAAACATTTAACAATTTTATATTTTGGGTTTTGTGTAGAAACGGCACTATCCATTGCGCATTTTGAATGGGAGATCAAATCATTTATCGAATTTCCTCAGCTATTAATTTCGCGTTTTGAATAGGAACGCCTCGGCATTTCGCCTTTTTATAAGCCATTGAATTTGCGAAAAGTACAATTTTTGGTTTTGAATGTAACAAATATAAACCGACGGTCTAAGTTATACCAAATGTAACTAGTCCAATATAAATCGAAATGTACTAATTTACATAACTGAAAATACTCGTCCATAATTACCGCAAGCATCTTCCGGCGGGAACATTGCTATCATACAAACCGCTGGATTTGTCGCAACACATCTCTCATCGTAGAGGTTTCCATTTTCACCACTAATATAAGCGCAATTCCCCGATGTGCCTTCGTTTGGTTGTCCGCTCACCCAAGGTACGGTTTTGGCGTTGCACTTTGGATTGGAAGGATATGCCCATGTCCCTAAATATTTGCACAATTGTGATTTTTGTAGGTTAAGTTTTAATCCAACGGATAGTCATTGAAAGATTTGAAGTTTTGTGAATCAGAAATAAAATAAACTACAATGTCTAGCCGTTCCTAGTAGTCATTGTTAGCCGATACCTTACGCAGTATATTGCTTATGTTAAGTACTTTCGTTTCCATTTTTACCATTATCACACTTAGTCTTTGGTTATTATCAACATCTAATTTAACAGCTATCGGTTTTTCAAACCCAATGCTGTTTGGGTTAAAGTGAAAATTTTAAAAAAGCTATAATAACTAGTTATAATAACTAATAACTAGCTATAATTATACTATAATAGCTATAATACTACTAATTAGTAGACATCACTGGCGAAACAAAACATTAATAGGAAATCAGTTCTTATCAGTTATTTCGTAAATAAATTCAGTAAGAATTCATTAAGTAATTTTGACCCACTTTGACTGGCTTAGGCTATTTTTGACACCTTGAGGTGCCGTAGCACAAATTTAGTAGATTCTGTTACTTTTGCCCTACTACATGCCCTATCTTTAGCCTTGTTTGATTAAACAAAGCAAAGGTCCATAAAATAGAATCCGGATACCCCGCTTTATTACCTGAAGCCCGATCGCGCTAGGGTACCGGGTATAGTAATTTCTGAAAACTGTTTAAGCTTGTTTAAAATTTGTTTTCCTTTGAAATTCTGGAAGCTGACTATTTTGAAATTTTAAGAATGTCCTGATTGGATTAAAATGCAATTTTTTTTATCATAGTGTGTATTTTCCTGCACTGATTTTAGCTTGAATCTGTTCACACCATTATAATTTTCTGGTTGAAATACAATTTGTATTTTTGGAGACTTTTTGGAGACTTATTTTTGGAGACACAGTATAATGTGTATTTTTGGAGACACAGTAAAAAGTTCTGAGAAGCCTAGTGAGGAATTCAAAAATTAGGTGGGGCTACTTAGTCGGTAGATTATCTTTCGAATTACAAACAAGTCGATAACTTTGAAATATGGCGGTCTATAAAAAGCAGATATCGTCCTACCCAACTACGAGACACGGTTTTGTAGCTACTATATTTAATATATATACATTGATTACACTGAATGCATCACCTTACTATACGTTACACGGTTTGGTATGACTTGGCCCAATAACTATGATTGGTTGTTTTACACAACGCACATGACCAATAAAATTTAAAAGAACGCAGATATACATGTGTGTATGCATATGTTAACTGTTATTGTATACTTTATGTTCGTGTAAATTCTCAGGAATCGACGGAAGTTTAAAAACTGTGCATTATGTTAAATTTATACATGTAAAGGTCAAAGGCTTTTAATGTACAGTTTTATTCATCGTCTTCACTCGGAAGAGAAATCCGAGGTGGAACTTGTTTGATAATATCCGATGATTCTTGTATTGTATGTGTGAAGCCTCAAAATTTGACAATTGGCCTCTCTTGGGTCGTTTCCAACTTTGCCACTTTTTCTTCAATTTCTTGAAATGAGGATGATTCCTTCAGGTGGTCAAATAATGCTGCCAATCGAGACGTCGTTTTCAATAGTTCCGTTTGGACCTTGGTAGTTTTTTGTAACAGTGATAAAGACCGTTATCCCCTGTTTCACCACTGCTTGCATACTTTTCATCAATAATCGGTCCGTACTTATTAGCGACCAGGTCTCTGCAGACTTTCCAGAAATATTCATAAAGGATGCGTTACCGACTCATCACTAGAATCACTGCTAGACTCCGACAGATTCGATTGGCTGGACTTTGTTTCCATATCAGAATCATCAGAGTGCACATCAGATTCTTCCAGGTACTTCATGTGTGAGTGACGATGCAATGACTGACGATGCATGTATGTAAAGCTTCTTTGGAAATTTCCCTTGCTATTTCAAAGGATGTCGCTTGTATATGCCCCGAAAGATTGGCAAAAGGTACGATCTAAAATTTTCGAAAAAATCCGCAATTCTCACAATTCTGCAGAAAAATCTAATTTCTGCGCCAAAAACCCTCGACACTGGTAAAAAATACCAAGTGACATTGGGTATCGTTTGAAACCGTTAGGCATATACTGTGTCATATATTTAGTTAGGATCTCTATTTTTTATAATATGCCGTCAACATAATGACCCCCATTTTTGGTTACAAAGCACAAGTTTTAACAATTTTCTGCAGTTCGCTAAATTCAAAAATTCATTAAATTTTTTGTCCTAACTCAAAATTTTAATTCCACAGTGACACAGTATCTGTTTAGAGGTTTAAAATGATACCAAAAGTTGCCCGGTATCTTACACCAGAATAGAATAGAGAATCCAGAACTAAAATGAGCGAGCTAAAAATTGACTGAGCAGTACCGAAAAACGGAAAATATCGCCGAATTTAGCAACTCTCGTTTTTACAATGGTAGACTTCGCCATAGCTCACTCATTCTGCTTTCTTCGATCTTTCGACCGGGAAGCCTCTTATGCTATGGGAGCTACCATCTCGAAGTGGTCGTGAGCATAATGACACTAGTCTTTGTAATCCTATCTATGATGTTCAATCGTATCAGAAACTTGGCCAAAGTTTCCCAAATTCTAGCAAAACCAGTATCAATAATATCCTCTTCTGTAATCATTTCAATGACTGGAATAATTTCGCAATATTATCAACAATTCGTCAAAAATAACACAAGTTGAACATCAATCGGCCTTATATACTTATACAAAAAATTGCAAATTCGTCGGAAAAATTGCTTCAAAAGTTACAAGTTATCCTGGACATATTTTGCTGTTGAGAATTGATAAATTGTCAACTTTGTCCAAAAATTCGTCACTTTGGGGGTGGGGGTACAAAACTGACTCAGAATCACGTTTCTAACACGAAATTAGCCAAAAATTCTCCTAGAAGGACGTTTTGCGTCTAGGATGGTCGTTATTTGAAGCAATTCGGCACAAAAATCGTTCAAAATTCGATTTTAGGGTCGATTGGGGGACTTCGAGATTTTATCCTAAAATTTCCGAAACTTCAAATTTTAGGCGATTATGGGTCTCAAAAAATTATACAGAGCTTATAAAATGGGGTAAAGTGGGGTAAAAATTTACCAAAATTCGTCCAAATTACACAAATGTACTCCAAGTTCAGCTTCTGTTGCTTTCCTTATGTCGTTCCTCGTGTCAAGGATTCTTAGTATAGCGAAAATTTGGCACAGAGGGTTGTGGGTAAAAAACTTTTTTAAGTAAAAATATTTTAATAGTGGGGGTGTTGAAATACTATAATAGTTTAATAGGGGGGGAGGTGGGGGTGTTGAAATCCTACCCTAAATCTAATTAAAATTTACTGCGAAATAGGTTATTGGGCTGCCCCAATATCGTTTGTTTCGCCGTCCCCAACTAACTTCGGGAGGAAGGGGTGGGCGTGGGGGCGGAGATGGGGTAAGACAAGTCCCCCAACGGACCTCTGGAACTTTCCATGACCACCATTTTTCAGAGTTGCACCCTACAGGAGAATTTTAAAAATATTCAAACTTAAACAAAAAGCGTTTTAAAAGATTCTCCTAACTTTTGCAATTCTAAAAATACAAACTTTTCAATAAATTGCAAAATTAAGTTCAAAAATTATTTTTGAAAAATCACAAAATTTCAAACTTTTGACTTCAGCAAATCGGACAGTGGTCCTGTCACGGTCGCCAAATGTTAACTACCGGTTTTCTGTCCGGTAACCATAACCGGTACTTAGATGGCCAAACGAAAGCAGGTTCTACTAACGGCCTAACATAGGGTGCAACTATCGAAAGGAGATTAAATGCCCTAACTAATGATGCCCTAATAAAAGATAAAAGACTGGCATATTTTAATAGAAACTTACAATAGACTTTAATAGCCAACCATAAGGAATACAGCAAATACAGAATTAGCTCAATAGGACGACATACTCGTACCAACGACAAACTACAGCTGATTAATTATACATGTAAGCTAGTGGCTATCAGTAAATAGTTGCTGTTTTTGGTCGTTAGATTGATCGTTTGCTAAAGTAGCCAAAGTAATTTAGGGGTGGTTTACAGTTAGTAAAGTAGGTTTTTAACAGATCTGTCTGAATATCATTAGATTTCATAAACATGGACAAGCTGAAGCTACTGTAAAGCATTTTCGCGAAAGAGTAAAGTAGAGTTTAATAGAGAAAAATAAAGTCTTTTGACTCGTTTTGTTTAACTGCCCCCTAGCTTAACTTCCCCCTTTAAATCGTTTACTAAAAGGATAAATTTAAATTTAATTGATTTGACTTCACTAATCCGCGAAAGGCCTGAGAAAGCAAAGAGTATCCAATTCCAAGCAGGAGGTGCCCACAGTTCCAATTTGCAAGGGCAAAAAGATATTTCAGATTCTTGACTTGCGCTAAGCAACTGTTTAGCAAAATCGAGTGCAAAATAATTCCTATCGTGAGGACCTCACCTCTCCCACAATTGAAATGTAATATTTTAGGCAAGTCGGCCCACTCATCTTAACAAACTTAGATGGGGAGGACAGAGGATAACGGGAACAACAATAAAATGACATACTCAGATGAAAGGGCTGCCTTTATTGGTAAAGCAGCGGCAACCAATAATAATTTTTATTCGTTCAGAAAAGCTTTACTCTTATGGTGCATACCTTCGATTTGCTCGTCAGTTGCATGGTAGGCTATGAAACTGATCGATGTATCAAGCCTAAATGTGAGAAACGAAGAAACAAATAACATTAAGCATTCATTTTAGATGTAATTTTATTGAGACCGATATTTTTGCTTCCACCTTAACAACGTTCCATTTAGCGTAAAGTCGATACAAAGTTGTAGCTTCGCTAGTAACAACCTTTAATCTATCAATAAAGTTCAGATTGAACCAAATTTGTTAGTATTGCCTTAGGCCCTATTTCTTTAAAGATTAAAATAGTCGGATTAAACAGATTAAAAACCAGCAGGATTAAAACTTTTAACCTCTATTTCTTTATTACAGGATTAAAAGGATTAAACAGATTAAAATTGACTCGTTTAATCCTGCTGTTTTAACTCGCAGATTAAACGAGTTAATTTTGATCCGTTTAATCCTGCAAAAAAATAGAAGTTAAAAGTGTTAATCCTGCAGGTTTTTAATCCGCGAGTTAAAACTATATAATCCAGTCCAGACGCTATTTTTTGTTGGGATTCCTAAGGTGCTGGTATCATTTTGAACAGTGCTTTTGTGCTTTCGCAATTTTGAGAGTAGGAATGAGCTTTATAATACATCATTTTAAAGCTTATAATTTGTACATTCACAAACAGCTTACGAAACTAGCAAAATTAGCAAAAAATAGCAAAACTTTTTCGACATGCTGACATCTGTCAGGCTGAATTTAGATCAAAAATTTTTGAACATCGATTTGTCAAAACTGTAGAATCGGCCAAAATTTCTTCTTGTGTTATGGATATGAAGGACATGTGGGCCGAGGGACATTTTTTGGATTTGGTTCAACAAGTCTCAATACTCCAGAAACTTCGGCAAATGTGCGGTGATACGTAATATCGCAGCTTTTTATTCAGTTTTCATGCAACTGGAGACGTTTTGTCTCAAACCGAGAAAAGTTTCCCCCCGTAATAGTGCGAATTTTCATTCTGCCAAAACTCACGCGAATCCATTTGGTAGTTTTTGAGAAATCGGTGTTCCAAACAAAATAATCGCAGTTTTGCTAACATGGTTTTTCGGCGAATTCTCCAGCTTAAAGCAACGAACTCTAGCAAATAGGCATCGATAAAATGCAAATGGACGACGTATCAATTGAGTATTGAATACAATTTATTAAAAATTGTCTGTAAGATTTGGCAGTATTTTGAAAAACTGATTTCTTCGAAAACGGCTATTTTTTGACCCCAAAAATTGTTTTTGGCTTATACTGTTTTAACCACCAGATGTCTGATTGAGAATTTGTAAATGTCAAATCAAGTCAAATCTGAGAATCTGTAATAGTTAGTTTGCTAGTTAATTAATTAATTAATTAATTAATTAATTAATTAATTAATTAATTAATTAATTAATTAATTAATTAATTAGTGTTAATGAATTATTAAATCCTTTTGGCAGCAAGTAAAAAGAATTCATTTTTAAGAATTTTGAGTTTTCAGAAGAAGAAACTTGACCATGAGCTTGCACGTGTACAACCGTTGTACGTGTATACAGTATAGAGCCTATTTCATTCAAAAATGCGTTTTCGGGGGCAGCAACCGAGCAATGTCTCAGGGCCTTTTCAATAAAGGGTAGAGTAGAGTTAAAATTAACTCGATCCGTTTCAAGAAAGGGTTAAATGGGTTAATTTTAACCCTGCGAGTTAGGGAGAGTTAAAGATTTTAACTCTACTCTCATTCGTAAAAAGAGTTAAAATTAACTCGCTTTAACTCTGCCCTTTTCAAGAATCGCTGATGTAGTTAAAAATTTGCGGACTTAATTTTAACTCCACCATTTTTATGAAAAGGTTAGATTTAGCTCTGTTTAAACTCTTTCTGACCATTTTCTATTGAAATTCAACCCCAGGTAAAACACGCTGGTTAAGCAGAGTTACTAGCTCTTCGTAAAACCATGGGGTTAATTTTAACTATGTCATTTAGCTCTACAACGTTTAACCCTGCAGGGTTAAAGACAGTTAAGATAAACTCTGTGCTTTCACGAAAAGAGTTAATTTTAACTCTACTCCACTCCCCTCTACTCTACTCTACCTTACCCTTTCTTGAAAAGGCTCTCAGTTTAGTCTTTATTTTAGTGTAAAATTTACTCGCACTCAGGAAACAACCTGTCTGCAATTTATTTACTACTCTTGAAACGCTAAGATGTTTATATTTCGTGGTAAAGTACAAAAATAAAAAAATGGCGTTGAGAAGTGTAAACAATGTAAAAGTGGTGTTAAAAAGTGTAAAAAAACCTGTTAAAAAGTCCGAAATTTTGCTACTGTTAATATCTGTAAAAATATTTTTTAACATTTTTAGTTTTTTACAATTCACAATCCTGTGGGACAGTTACGGAATGGAAACACCCCGGTTAATTTGCCTGTGTTTTGCCTTCAAATTGACATCTTTGCTTCTATTGTCCGGCCTGCTTAACAGAAGAAATATATAATAAAACATTGTGCGTCTTTGCTAACAGTTTTAAAAACGGTTGGCAATTTTGAGAAAATAACTTTTGTATTTTTAACAGATTCGTTTACTCAGATAACATAAATGTTAGGCTTCTAAGGGCCTTTTCGCGCAGCGAGTTAAACGAGTTAAAATTAACTCAATCCTTTTCGCGCACAGGGTTAAAAGAGTTAAACAGTTCATTTTAACTCGCCTGCAGGGTTAAACGAGTTAAAATTTTTTAACTCTACTCTTTTAACTCGCGCGCGAAAAGGCCCTAAGAATGGCAAAGCTCAATACCAACACAAATATCCAATGAAAATGCAGTCAGTGTGATTACGGCAATATCTATGCAGTTGCTGATTGTGAATGCAACTTTTCGCTGTTTTAGTTTTTAATCCGTTTAACCTCCGTACCAGCACGGAGATTAAAAATCATTTCGAAATTAGCCAGCAGGATTAAACGGATTAAAATTAATCCTTAAAGAAATAGAAACTACGTCGGTCGGATTAAAATTAACTCTCTCATTTTTAATCCTGCTAAGTAATGAAGAAATAGGGTTGGATTAAAAATTTTAATCATGCATGATTAAAGAAACATGATTTAAGTTCGGATTAAAAGCATCTCGTTTAGCTCTTTTAACTCGCGGGATTAAAATTTAATCCGTTTAATTCTGCTAGCTGTTTCTTTATTGCTAATGCTTTAATTTTAATCTAATCCGTTTAATCTTTAAAGAAATAGACCCTTGGTATTTTTAGAAAATGATAACACTGAAATAAAGGAGTCATAGTCTTTGCTATTTATTTGTTGTTATAAAGCTCAGAGAAGACTGAGAACAAATTTAAGTCATTGTGACATTCTTATATTTGACTGAGCAACTGGTTGGTCAGTTTGTTTACTTTGGAAAACAAATGTTAGAATACTACACCATTTTCAAATGCTAGTTACTTTTCCAAGGCATTTGTAAAAATTGGGCATCTCTACGCATGGGGGCAGTGGCAGGTTTCTTGAGAGTGGGATCTGTTTTGAGTATCTTTCTTCTGAAGCTTAGTTTGCTTTTCCCAACGATGAGCAAATTGCCTGGTTATGGTACTTTGAGCACCCAGCAGACATCATTTTAATGAACTAATTTTCAATCAGAGCTTGGCAGAACAGCTCACGTAAACACAGTAATTAGGGCAAGGCAGAATGCACAAATAGTGTCGCTTTGATACCGGTACAAAAATGAGCTTTCCAAGAAATGTTATTATAAACGAGGTCTATTTCTTACCAGGTTAGAGCACATCATTCCAAAATAGCATTCATTCTAAATTCTTTTGCTACAACACATGTTAGGGTTCATCAGATGCATTTTACATTCTTTCAAAACCACCTACATATATTGATAAACTTCTTGTTGGTGTGTGTCGTTTAAGTAGTATACTCTGGTGGCTCTAGCGTCCTCTGCTTGGCACGAATCTAGCGCATTGCTGTAGTCCATCGATCTATCTAAAGCCTTGTAACAACCATATTTCCGTAGATCCCAACCTTCTGGACAACTGAAGTCTAAATAGTCATGATTAAACTGGACATACAGTGACGTTTACCGACGAAGAAAATATTATGATCAAATAAAGTCATGGTGTTCGCACTCTGTTTTCTAATCACAACAACTACACAATGATCAGAAAGTATTTTGCCTTTAGTATATACTGAGCTTGATCGGTAGCTCATTATTAGCACTGGTTATAAACACGATACCATAGCTGCAAGCTGTGTAGCTGCAAGCTTGCTGGGCAGAAAGTCACAGTCTTTCCATTAGCACACGAAATTTTATTATAGATACCCTAAGTTATGACTGATTTAAGTACCAACCTTGAAACTTTCGAAAAATGATGGTTTTTGAGGAAAAATGAAATTTCTACTATCGAAACTGTGAGCTACTGAAAAGCCTTGATAAGATAAAATAAAATAAAATAAGGCTCTAGAATAGTACTATGCAAATATCTAAATGTGAAGTTGTAACACTGAAGGGTTAGTTCTGGAGGGTACAAAATGTATGATGACCTACACATTTGCGAGATTTCTAGGGCACACAACGAATCATTTTGAGCAAAAACTGACTTCCCCGAACTTTGAAAATACGTAGAAAATCAGCAGCCCTACAGCAAATTACTTCATGTAGATATTAGCACTTTACCTAGTCCGGTTAGAATTATGCAAAGTATAGTACAGTTGCTCTCACACAGCTTTTAAACTTTCGGTAGCACAGAAACGTTCCTAACTATGTTCATTTTATTATGCTTAACAATTGTCAGGATCACCGCTGGAAGACTACTATGAATGACAGACAGGAAAAGCTTGCAACAAACGTACTTGTCTTGATTTGCTGACCACTTGAAAATACAAAATATGTGAAAATGAAAAAAATCGGTGATGGTCGAAAATTCGCTACCTACCACCCCACTCCCTGAAAGGTGATGACTGCATTCTCTGTCCTGCCCAAATTTTTGAGCATTGGTGATCCGATACCATTTAATGCAAACTCCGCAACGGTTTATTGCATTTACACAATTTTGGCGCACTCCAGTATACCTTGTGAGCAAAACACATTCATAGTGTTTGCATCGTGGCACAAGATGAACAAGATGATCACAGACAACGGAATTGTAAAGAGGATGTGTTAGTTTAATACAAATTTTTTACAGATCGCCTGTAATAGCTCCAAATGCAACCTTGTGCAAACGCGCGGTCTTCTGGTTGCGGCCAATGCTCTCACCTCAAGCCCAAAACTTAAAGCAAACACGGCCATATATATACATGTGCGTTCATTGGGTAAAGTGTTCTAGCTAGGACTGATGCAACCAGTGCAAATTGATTTCACCTTTCATGCCAACAGCATTTCATAACAAACCCAGTCCTGAATTTGGCCGAGCCAGCAGAATGGTTGCTGTTAATAAAGTTTAGCTTGTACTTCACACCTATGCCTGTAATAACAGCTGTATTACCTCTAGTAACAGTAGCCGTAGCTGTGGTTGTTTTAGTAGTAGTAGCAGCACTAGTAGTAGGAGTAGGAGTAGTAGTAGTAGTAGTAGTAGTAGTAGTACTAATAGTAGCCGTTTTGCATGGCGTGTCGGGA
>JASAND010012690.1:0-67728 GCA_030248195.1 Trissonchulus latispiculum
ACCGATAAATATTGTGTTTCTGAGGGCTGTAACTATTTGATGTAAAAATGCGTCGATCAATGCAAAACTGATGGTTTATGGAATCCTTTTTATGCGGTTCGTCCGCACTCTTGGTACAGAGTAACTTACGCGGACGAATCGAGGATGTCCCAATACAGACTATCATGGACCTAAATACGGGGTCCTTGTGGCCTTAGATCCTGACGCCCACACCTCATTTGCATATTTCCTATTATAAACCAAAACCTAAATTGTTTCTGCATTCACAACTTTCAGACATACATACAAAGTTTAGTTACTGTTATTTTCCTGCATACTACCTGAGTTTTGGGATAATTTCGGTGCTTCGCACAATTCACACGTACAGACAATCACTATACCTTCAGACGATCGCACTCCCGACGATTACGGTGAATTGTATCATACAAATTGTAACATTTACGTACACCTTACACAACTTAATACTTAACTACGTAATCTATTCCCTAGCTAAACAGTCTATAAACAGCAGTTATACAAGCACTTGGACTACCAAGTAATAAACGTTCATGCTACATTTATACAACATTCGGACTAGAACACACTCATATCAAATCCTAGATACATTCGTCAACACAACCTCAAACACATCTTGATCCTGCTTAATATCTGAGTTCTCGCTCATTCGACAGCGCTCGCAACCTTCGTCAGACAGAAGGAATTTCCACGAGTCACAGCGTACATAATCACACAATTCCACAAGAAACATCATTCATACGTTCACACACAAACACACATACATACGGTTTTCTTAACTAACTATTACTTATCTATTCCTAACTATAAACATAATTACAGTTATAAGCAAGGCCTAAAACTAACTATAACTAACACTGTCAATTTCTTAGCTACCATTTTAAGTGTATCTTGATACTGTTAATTACTAAATTTTGGGAAGTTTGTGAAAACATTGGATGCGAGTTTTAGTGATTCAAAACTCGACTTTTAGCGCAGAAATTTAAGAAGTTTGCAATATTTTGGAAAAAGCATTTTGAGAACTTTATGAAAGCCATGTGAGTAATGATTGCCAAGCAATCATTACTACAAAAACTACTACAACACATTATTAATGTTAATACATACAAGAAAGGGCAGGGAAGCCGGTCATTCCCTTTTAAAACTTCTTAATGAGTAATTTAAAATAAAACAACTCATAGCTTTTAGAATTCGGATCAAACGCTCTAGATTTTTTAGAAACCTATTGCTTTTTAGAAACCGACCTAAAGCTGAAATAAATGACATAATACAGAACAGTAAGATTTCTGGATTAACTGCGCCTGGATTAACAATATGGCCGGCAACTCCTAGTTGCCGGCAGTGGGGAACAAACCTTAAAAACTAGCTCAATATCTTTTAGGGTGATGCTTTTGGAGACCCACTAACTTAATCCTAAAGGATGGGGTCCCCACTCATTTATCCCAAAAACTGCAAAATACAACACTCATTGATGGCCTTTAAGCCCTTTAAAAAATGTGATTTCTGAATCGTGGCTGGACTAAAATTAAATAAAAACAGGAAATGAAAATAAGAAGGTAAGACAAATCTCAAGACCCCCATCGCACAGGAGGAGTTTACATGAGTTGCCTTCTAAGGGGAAATCATAAAATTAAATATGAAATAAGAAATAAGGGACAAAACTCAAGACCTCCGTCGAACAGAAGGGGTTTACATGAGCTGCCCCAAAACAGGAAATCATAAAATAAAGCATAGAAATAAACTAAAACTGGCCTTGGGCCCACTCATGCTAGAAAACTGAAAACTGGCCAGAAGGCCTCATGATAGAAAAAATTGGAGAGAAATTCGCCCGTAGGCCCAAAAAAGTACAAAAAAGGCTTGGCCTGAAGGCCCATATAACATAAAAAAATTGGCCGAACGGCCCCAAAAGTACAATTATGAAAGCTGGCCCGAGGGCCCAAAATAGCAAAAATTATGGCCAAAAAGGTGGCCTTTCGCTCCTAAGATTAGTTCCTCGCTTCTTTTCATGGCCAGGTATAAAACACCTAATTGGCCCTCAGTTGTGTGTGTTCGTGGTATTTCTTCTCACTTTCTTTTCTAGCCCGAAGGCTAGAAAAGTCCCTATATTTTTACCTAACCGGGGGAGGGTACGCTGAATTCTCCGTGCCAAAACTCTGGCACACAGCGGAGAACGTACCGAGGGGAAGGGGAAAAGCGACTGCTTTCAGTCGCATCTCAACGAACACTGAACTTTTGGAAAAATTTTGGGACCGAGCTGACAGCTATCTGACAGCTCGGTGACAGGTCATTAAATCGGGTTGCGGCGGACTTTCCTTTTGTTTTTAAGGCAAAGCTTCTAGAAAGTTCTAGAACTTTCTAGAAACTTGCCACCTTTTGCACGTGGGGCGCAGCGGCGGGCTGAGCCAGCTGGCCATCAGGGGTCGAAATTAATGAGATTTTGAAAATATTACCCCCCAACTGACCCATTTTTGATAAATTTTGGGTGCTGAAACTCGGCGAAACTTTGCGAAATTTTCTTTAACATGTAAAGGTAACCAAAGGGAGAACTTCGTGAATTTTTATAACTTTGTCGGATTATTACCATAGATACACAATTTTCTGCGAGTTAAAATTTATATCACCATAAACTACGTACTTAACTACCTACTTCTAGCTATTCGTATTATTTTTCATATTATTTATGAGAGAGATTAGCCCCCTCTAATTAATATAACTTGGGCTGATATTACTATTTTCCTTGTCTTTTCTCTGTTGGCCTTGTCCTCGGCCAAAAGTTCAAGCGAGGACAACTGCTAGGCCCTGGAAGAAAGAGGCCTAGCAGAATGGAAAGGAAAAGAAAACAACACCTGACTAAGGTGTAGTCTAGGAGGTAGACAACCTCCTAGACAATAAAAAAGGAAAGGTTTGACTTAAGTCAAACCAAATAAAAGAACCTTTTTAGAACACTCCTTTTTGGAGTGATAAGATTACGAAACAAAAAGTAATCTTATAAAAACATTTTTGCTCGTAACTTTCTTATTTTTGGGAGTTGAAAAGTCGGGTTTGCATTTTTAGAATCAGGATCAAATTCTCTTTCATATGAGCCCAAGTCATATTTCGAACCAAAATTGCGAAATTTAACCAAATATTAACTAAACATCGCTAATTATCGTTTATTTAACATTATATAACTACGTACATAGCTACTCAGTACCTAATATTGAACCATCTTCTACCAACTTGTTACTTTCTGATGATTTTCGGTATTAATACTTTTATTGATACTTAAATTCTAATTTTGGAGACATAAGAGGGTCTATTATATGTCCCTAATAACAATTGGGGAACAGTTTTACAATTGGTCATTAAGCATTTTCGACCGGGAAATAGGGGAATTGAGAGTCCTATCTCGGACTTAAGAAGAGTAACTACTCTTTCGACTGGGACTTGCAATTCAGTGTTAGTAAGGGGATTAGTACAATTAAAGGTTCTTTAGACTTCCGTCAATTATTAATGCTAATTTCCTGGTTAATTTGTGTCCACTGCGCGTTTGATTTCCTTCAGTATTATCCTGATTAAGACCTAAATCCAAAATCTTGGTCCCTAATTGAATGAATGGTAATTGGTACTTGGCAACTCTGGCAAAGCAGGATGAGACATAACAAAACACATCCAATAATCTTTAACATTAATTCTGATTAAATTCATCATTACCAAACTAAAACTTTCATTTTCCTGGCAACCGGGCAATTCATTTCTTTGCACAATTCCGTATTCGCCATTTAGTTCTCAGGTTCACTTTTTTAACCTTTACAAAACTCCTTTCATTACAAATGTTTAGAAATTATTTCAGGTACTCGCACGCAAGGCTGAAGAAGTACACAGAATCAGTCAGTCAGCTGTCTTCGGATGATGTTCCAGCATTAGACGCTTTGTTGGCAAGCGTATTTTTTACTGGATATTCATTTGCCTACCTAAACATGACGCATTTTATAGATACACAGCTGCCCTCTGTTATGAAGATGGCTACAATAATGGACGAACATTTGAAGTCCAGGAAAGAAACTGTGTTAGACTTTGTCATTCAGGTGACGGATTTTTGCAATGAGGTTGTGGAGTCTTGCACGATTGACGGTGCAATATTCAACTCCTCAAAGTGTTGCGAAGGATTTCAGTATTATGCAACTCCACTTGGAATGGCCAGTCTTATTAAAACAAGAAACCAGGCGTTTGTTGGACCTCAAGCAGGTTCGTTCTATTTAATGTTTCGTTCCCACTATTTGGTGGTTAGCATTTATTTAAGTATCGTTGATTTTTACGTTACCTAGTCTATTGGGAAGCCCAAATTTAGCTACAAATAACGTTTTCGCAATATGAGTTGACGTACCATACTCAATAAACTCACAAACGACTGCGATGGAAGAGTCAATGTGAAAACGCTCAGTTGAGATGCTACAGCAACTGTTTGCCTTCGGTGTTCTTCTAATTAATCTGCTTATTTGAATAATTGCAGCAAAAGTTTAGAAACCTGCAATTTAATATTCAATTCTTTTTGTTCAATGACAATTTTCATGCCATTTCAAAACTTTTAATCTATTGATTGCGACTATGCTTAGGATGTATGTTTAAACTGTACTTAATTTTATGAGAAAACTGTACTTAATTCTATGCGAGAACAGCAATAACACCATATCGGGTCTAGTCTCAATTACACCGCAATTACAATTCGTAAAATTTGTAAAATAGTATTCGTATTGATCAATTGAGCGAAAATTTAGTTTCAATTTAAAATTTCAACCATGCTGAGTTCAAACATCAATTTTTTCAATTTCGCGAAATTCTATTTTGTCGATTCGCAAGGGAAACGAAAGATTTATGTCTTCGCTTTGCTGACATGTATACAGGGGTTTTCTGCTTTTCCAGTTTTCGATTCAGCATTCTGTTTGATCGGTATCAGTATAGGCTAAAGGTTTAAGCTTAAGATGTAAGGTAGTTCTGAGCTAGCAAAATGCTGAGTCTCTTCGGACTCCTGTTCTGCGGCGCTTCTCAGCAAAATCGAACACAAAAATTATATAACTACAACCACAATCAATGCTTCAGGCATGACGCGATATCACGCTTTTTCCCTGCATCGATGCTTTTATGATTTCATGTGATTGTTATTAATGTCATTCAGGAAGCAGTTTTGTAGTGAAGAATTTTGATGAATTCACTGCGCACAGACAATGGCTTGAACCGGAAAACAATGGCTTGCTTTTGACACTTTTTGATTCAACTGGATCGTTCACAAACGGACAAACACATATTTTGCCTGCATCCATGGTGGCCATTTCACTGAAACCCGTGCGGATCTATCGCATAAATACTAAGACTGATCCGTGTGATGAAAGCAATAAAAGCAAACAAGAATGTTTGTTCAATTGTATCCTACGGAGATTGAGACATATTGCAAGTGAAGCTATGCCAGATTGTGCTTTCTGCCAGTCAGTACTGGTAACAAACGTATCTACGGATAACTTGAGGACATGCTCTTTTCTGCAACATGCAATATGTATTGCTTTACCGTTCATCAGCAATGAGCTGACTGGTAACGGTTCCAGCACCAGTATTGCAGATAGCTGCCAGAAAGACTGCCCTTCTCCGTGCCAAGAGATGCTCTTTGAAAGGACTTTGTCGTATTCAAAGTAAGTATACTCAGAGTAAGTATGTGCAACAAGTTTCCTTAGTATCATTATCGATGAAATAGTGATCGACTATTGTTCATTATTGGAGCACAGTTAGACCTCAATATTAACTGATACTGTTAAACTTGAATTTGTAAGGAGCTAATATAGATGTGATACATGGATCAGTCATTAAGCATGACCTCTGATTTTTGGTCTATCAGATAAGATAATTTCAGGAAATCTTACTGAATTTGACAACCGTTATGTGTAAGAAATTTCACTTGAGTCATACTACAAAAATGGTTTCAGTAACATTGAACAATAACGCGGCAATTGGGTTAGTAACGTATTTTGTACTTTATAGGTTATCTCACTACAGGACAAGAGGAGTACATTCTAGAAACCATTCGCAGTATGTGGTAGTTCATTTATCCTTCAATTCCTTGACGGTGGAAGTCAACCAAGAAACACTGAAATGTGATCTGCACTGTGCAGTGGCACAGTTTGGAGGAACTCTGGGAGTTTGGGTAAAATCTAGTACATTGAAGCTGAGCTATGTATGTATGACATCTGTAGGTGTAGGAATCTTGAAGCAGTTTAGCAATGCCGGATAAAATGCAATGCAATGCAATGAATGCAATAAAAGAAGGAGTGCGACACTGACTGCCACGATAATAATTGGTGTTTCGACAGACTAAAGTACTGTAGCCTGAGTTAGCTTTTATTAAATAAGAATTGGGTCTTTCCTACACCTCACTGCTCAAAATTCAAACTTGATTAGCCTAGCTGAAAATCTGGTATGAGTATGTTTCAACCACGCCGTGTTCAAATTCCTCAACATGTCGCTATACTTTTTAATTTTGTCGAATCGCAATGGGGAACCAAGAGTATCCAAAATGTTTTGTCTGTGATTTGCTCAAAAGCCGACTGTAGGTAGGGTTGTGCCGTTAAGAAATTTCTCGGGCCGGGCTCGGGCTCGGGCCAACCAACCTCCTCGGGCCGGGCTTCGGGCCGGGCGGGCCCGGCCCGAGCCCGGCCCGAAGCCCGAGGCCCGCTTCACGGCCCGAGCCCGAAGCCCGATTCACGGCCCGAACGGCCCGAGCGGCCCGAGGGTAGCCCGAGCAGCCCAAGTGACCCAAATATAGCCCGACCGCTGCAGAGAGGCCCAAAATGGCTCAAACAGCATCCAGTTTGCCGAGTATATAGTTTTATTAGTATTACACATCGGTAAACCCAAAATGAACTTTCATGGTTCGATTAGCTGTAACTTCAAGTGCAACATTAGCTATTGTTTGAAGCTTTTCATTTAATAATTTTCAGATAATGCTTTGAGCACTAATTTGTAACCACACACTAGAGCTATAAAGCTTATGTATTTTATAGATTGTAAAGTTTTTGGTTATTGAATCATCCAAAAAGGATAAAGATAAATCACTCACACAGCTTATACTTAGCAGATTTAAACACACAATTGACCACTGACTAAAACGTGGGAAGTTGGCGAAGCTTTACTGTTAGCTTCCTTGTACCAAACCAGGGTTTGTCTGCCGCCGTAGCAGAGTAACTAAAATAGTTCCTTCTGAATGTTTGTTGTTTGTTTGAAGACAATTTGCCGCCAACTAATCCATAACTTTTTGCATATAGAGAAAACCTGTATAAAGTTTGGGATTTCGCAACCTGCTTGCTAATAGCATTTGGATAGTAGAATTGTGTTTTAAGCTTGTCTGTATACATTTTGCTTCAAATGTATCGCTTCTGACATGTATGTATGTATGTGTGTATAAGCACCGAAGAAGACAACAGTGTGTGATTGTGAACAAAGGAAGCCACAAGTCACAACGAAAAAAATCAATATTTTTCACCAATGACAAACTACTCATATAGCCCGGAAAGCCCGAGCGGCCCGAACGGCCCGAGTGGCCCGAACGGCCCGAGTCGGGCCGGGCTCAACTGAGAACTCGGGCCGGGCTCGGGCCGGGCCGTCTCATTAAAAACTCGGGCCGGGCCGGTTTCGGGCCGGCCCGAGCCCGAGCCCGGCCCGAGCCCAAAGCCCGCTTCACGGCCCTGGCACAACCCTAACTGTAGGGTACATCCGGGTCGTATAACACGAATCTAAAGGTCGTTTCTCGACTTAGCTTTTCGATAGCTCCACCAAGCTTTCGTGTACAGCTTGCAACTTTAACAGATTCTTAACTGCAAACGAAAATTATGATCAAAAACTGACCTCGGGTCCGTGTTCTAGCATTCCAAAGCACGTTTGCCAACAAACGCGTTTAATTCCTTTAATTCCTTTAAATTCTCCACCTTAAAATTTAAGAAGTCGCAAAATAGAAGACTACGATGCAGAAATTTCCGATATTTGAACACAAGGTGGTGGAAAACTTAACAATACCAGATTTAGCTCAAAGACTGGTTGGCTTTGATTTAACACTTTGAGGACGAAGGCAATTGGGAGTGTCCTTTACAAGTTTTACTACTAGGAATAGCTGTTTTAAACTATTTAAAAAATTTCTTGTCCCGTTCAAGGACATTATGCAATATTTTAGATTGGAACATCGATGATCAGTTTCGCACAGCTCCTCATTTTGGTAGTGGAGGTAGCCATCCGGAAAAAAGTGACTTAAAAGCAAAGGGATATCCCGAGGTTCACCATAAGCAAATCAACAACGGAGCCGCATGTCGGCAGGAAAAGACGTTTTATCTAACTGAAGTTATTAACTTAATCTATTTTGTTTTCCAAAGCAAATGCATATAACTTGAAGTATATATGTATTTTCTAGTGGAATTTGTTTCATTTTATTCAAGTACGTGTGTGTACCATCGAGTGTACCAATAATAAATAGTTATGTACATTCAGCAGGATGCATGCTCCAAAACCTGAATAATCACTACTTTTTAGTTCGTAGCCAGGCCACAGAACTCGATAGGCAGACTTCTGCACAAACCTTCATCCCACTTGACATTTACCCCTGTCTCGGTATCTATATGTTAAAAAGTGTTAAGTACTAAACTGCGGTGGCACCAGGCTGCTATGCATATGCATGTACTAAGGGTTTTCTGACGTTTTTTACATCTCAACTTTTTGAATGAAGAAACAGTCGATGCCACTCCTCTGAACTGTTAAACTTTGTATATTTAACAACTTCATTTTTTTGTGAAACCAGGTTTCCCTTCAGTGCCGCAGAGTGCACTTGTGCAATCTCTATCCATTTAGTGATCTATTATTGCACCACAGCAAGAGTTTGCAAACCAAATATATTAATAACAAAAACAACAAAGTATTGAAGTAATACAAGTCAAAATATTGTTTTAAATATTATAGCAAACCAGTTTTTTACAGATTACTAACTTAACAGCTGGAATTTCGAAATTTCGTATGCTAAACAATTTCGGAAAATTCTTCATTACGATTCAAAGATGTTGGAATCGTATCAAGAGTCAAATTCAGGAAATCTGGAAATGCCTAATAAATAAACAGCGCCAATAATTTGAGGTGTCTGTTTGAAATGGTTCTCAATTTAGAATTGACCTAAAATTCTACCAAGGGGTCGTCTCCATATTCTAATTCTTTGATTCGACACCATGTCTGGCATCTGCTCCAGTTTGTACATCAGTTAGAGAGAGATCAGAAGTCATCATAAAAGCGGGGGAAGGGGCATTAGCTAAGACAGGAAAAGAGGTCGCAGGGGTGGGGTAAACGGCATATAGGAGAGGGCAGTAAGGGCCAGTTACAGTTCAGTATGTCTTGGAATGGGCCCGAGTTCGTCCACAGGCCACATACATTCACAACCAGAGGAGACCTGTAAACTGTAGGGCTCCCATTTGTTCGAATGGGCTTTCCGACGACTGAAATGAAGGACACTGTAGGTTTCCACACAATGAAGTAGATCAAAGGCGCAGGTCTGAAACAACAAAAATTGTTTTGGTAGATATCAGAGTTTCACGTGAACACTAAAAGGATGAAATTAGCGTAATCAACTAGTCTCCGACTAGTCAACTACTGCTCGACATCTGAAATTTGGCAGTTTGATCCTGCCCTGAGCCTGAACACTCTTCTTTATTTATTTCAATCCTGATTTCAACCTGTCACGGTTTTAAGCTGCATCAATAGAGAAACGCTATTTAGCTGCTAGAAGAACAGAATCTTTAGCTGTTCGTAGCATCGATGCAATATTAAGAAGCTTGACTACAATCGGAAAGACCCGAAGCTTGTTCAAATGGCAAAATAATTTAATTATTTGTCCAAACTGTCATAATTTTGTCAAGCACTTCGACTTTGTTTCTGTCTGCTACAAATCTCTTGACGAGCAAATTTTGTATTTGGAGGATGAGAATCCCAATTTTTTAAAATTTTCTTTTCTGTACCATCGAATTTATGTTGATATCAGCCGACAAAACTTTCATGATTGTACAGAGGAAACTGTGATCGATTAAAATCCGAAACTGTTGGTGGGTACCCATCTAGCAAATTTTTCAAATTTCAAAAGTGTTAATTCAAATGCATTAATTCTACCTTGTTGTAATTTTGTTTAACGTGAAAGACTACTTGTCCAAGTAAACCTGTTTGTTAGGATAAATTGTTTGCAAAGATGAATTTTACTGTTGGGGGGTTTGATTTGGGATTAAACTTTAATGCGTGATCTGAGAGCAAAAAGTTGCACAGAAAAATTCAAAGACTACTCAGTTGTTTTGGTGACTTTTAAGAAAACGCAAATGCCACTATTAAAACGAGAAAATGTGCGACTTTTACGGATTTTATAAAAAACCCTAATGATGCCATTGGAAGCGAAGCTTTTCAATCCTGATTTTAGATCTGGTTTGATGACGACTCTTGGCAACCAAGTGTGGTCTGACTGGTCTGACAAATTTTTTTGGAAAAAAGTGTTTATACAAGAAGTATAGGAATTTTTCAAAATAAGTAACTAATGTACAGATATTGTATTAAAGGACAGAATTACAATAAGTCTTTCCAAAACTGTTTTTGTAATCTAGTCAGTCTGGAAAAAAGAGAATGGGAGAAAATCTCAAGCTTTGCGAATTTGGCACTCTCTTGACGAAATTACTGGGTAGTACAGAAGAAGGTTTGGAGGTGACCAAATTCGGTCATACGGAAAAGATCTAGGGAACTGGTAAAAAAATGATTGAAAACGATGTTGATACTAAACTCCTGTTTAAAATTTTGTTAAATTGCTTTCGCTTTATAAAGATTAACTCCAGAATTAGAACAAAAAAATTTGGAGAATTGAAATTTCGAATATTCCAGATTTTCGAGTTTTTCTGTTTCGGACGATTCTAAAGTCTACATCACTTCGTAAGAATAGTTTTTTATTTCGTCAGCCAACGGTAGTACTTATCAGCGAAGCGTTTGGCTCTATATATGGTCTTCAGAAAAATTGAAGCTTTCTCTGTCGTCAACAGTCGTTGTTTGGTTAGCGAAATAAACAGGAAGCTTGCTGATGTTGGCATAAGCCGTGTAAAAAGTATGCTGAAAAGCAAACCGGCTGTTGTTTTCTCAAGCACTCTCAAACGATCAGACAGATTCATGGCACCGGTGTTGGCTTAGCCTTGAAACTTTTATAAAAAACTGCTAATTTCAGTAAATATAATCATTAGTGTAGAGCTAGTCTCGAACAAAGACTGGAAGAGTGCGATCAAGAGTGCATAATTGCACTATGTATAAAAATATCATCTTATATAACTGTGTGCACTCTTGGTGCGATCCTTCGGAACACTGATAGCGATTCTTTTGGACTAAACACCATTCGACGTATAATCCGCTAAGAGTATGTATGTAATAGGAATAGGAGACACCCTGGGTTTCTTTCCAGTTGCTCGACTCGGCAAACAAAGAGCAATACCTTTCCGACAGACCCAATTGCCATTACTGTTAAAGCTCCTGTCTACATGCGTTACAACCAAAACTACTAATTGGCGGCTCACTTGAATATGCAGCTGTCCATATTTGGAGCTTTGTCGACACCTAACTTCCACATAAAACGGGGGATTGTACTCCTCAAAGCGTGTGTTCATATGCACAGTTCTAGTGTCTGTTTCACATAAGTGTTCATAGAGGCGACTTCGGGTGGGAATGGAGGCGGGACTAGGGACTTCTAGACTGGCCGGCGCCAAATTGTCCCGACCTCGATGGTGGTGGTGGTGGTTGTGGTGATGAGCGGCTGACTCGTGACGACGCCGATGAGGCCTGGAGACTGAGGTACCCTGAGATGAACCCGTGGAACTGCGGCTGGTTCTGGAGAGAGGCTCCGTGGAGTTTCCCTCCGGGACTGGATAACTTTGGCAAACAGTCGTCAGAATTGAGACTAGTGTCATTGTGACCTGAAAAAGAAAAAATATGTGTAAAATAATAACAGAAAAAGGTTATGTTACTGTTACTGTTATGTTATGTTATATGTTACTCAAA
Source organism: Trissonchulus latispiculum (assembly GCA_030248195.1). Taxonomy (NCBI): domain Eukaryota; kingdom Metazoa; phylum Nematoda; class Enoplea; order Enoplida; family Ironidae; genus Trissonchulus; species Trissonchulus latispiculum. The sequence goes on from JASAND010012690.1 coordinate 12,082, forward strand.
ACTTGGTGTTTGTTTTCAATATGTGATAGGCAAAGCTTGACGTTGTGTTTACCGTCGTGTTTAACTCTAAATCTCTGCGATTCTGTGAATACAATAGAGTAGTTTAACATTGTCCCTGTAAGTATCAAGACTAGCTAGGCGGATCTCTTTAACTTTATCCCCCCCCAGAACCCCAATTAAACTTTATCCCCCCCAGAATTAATACCTGTCTAAAAGCACTATTTCAGTGTCACATTGTGTTTTATTGCATTATTTATTGTATGGCTTCATATTGGAGGCTGATGAATTAAAAAAATTTTAAATTTTAAAAAAAATTTTAACATTTTAGATTTTAATTTGGTAAGGGGGGACCCAAGGGGAAACGAAAAATTTTTTGTCTTCGATTTTGCTGAAAAGATGTATATAGGGGTTTTCGGGGTCGTAGAACACGAATCTGAAGTCTGTTTTTCGATTCAGCTTTTCGTTAGCTCCGTATAAGCTAAAGATTTAAGCTTAAGATGTAAGCTAATACTGAGCTAACTAAAAGCTGAATCGAAAAACGGACTTTAGATTCGTGTTCTACGACCCCGAAAACCCCTATATACATCTTTTCAGCAAAATCGAAGACAAAAAATTTTTCGGTTTCCCTTGGTCCCCCCTTAGAAATCGAAAAAATCGAATTTCGCGAAATCGAAAAATTTCGCGATATCTGAACTCAGCGTGGTCGAAAACATACCTACACCAAATTTTAGCTCATTTGGTCAAGTTTTAACGCCAAGTACACACTGTTTCCCTTTTACACAAATTTTGATTGCTGACCCCAATTTAACTTTATCCCCCCCAAACTAGTTGGGGGGGGATAAAGTTAAAGAGATCCAGCTAGGCTACCCGCGGTAGTGTGGCGGAACAATACTTAGTAAATTATGCCTCCTACACGTCATGTGGTCATGACACAATAATGTGGTCGTCAGCAGGCTACTCACCTTTGAGAATAATTTCATTATATGCGAAAGAGAGCTGTCATTTTCTTGATCGCTCATTGCAATGTTAGCAATCAAAATTGTTCACAGTTCCAGCATACCCAGAAAGCAACTAACAGCAGTAAAGTAGCAATAATCTTGCTTTCCATTAAATTTAATATCGCCTTTGATTATCATCAGAACAGACAACCTAAAAAAGTATTTCATTACTACCGTAAAACAAAAACTCGCTACTGTACCTAATTCCAGTTCTTATACAGCTCTTTCACAGTTTAAAGTAGTCTAGTCGCAATCGATGTGGCACAGAATTTCCGAATAAATTCTTTAAGAAATCACCGGTTTGTTTTCCAGCAGAGCAGGCGGTATGCCGAAAATCCATTATTAAATTGGCATGAACAGATTGTGATGAAAGGCTAATCTAAGTTTATGGTATGAATAAAATAATAAAATAAACGAGAAATAGAAAAAAGAAAAATAAAAAGACAAGAAAGTTTCAAGTTTGCTTCGAGTGCTATGCAATTGTGAACTGCTTATTGATTAGTGAAAAATTTACATTTGGGTTCAGTATGAACCGTCTCATAAAATCTTTGACTCTGAAACGTTGACTTAGAATCAAAAATCCCGTAAACTTAAGTAAGCTGTTTCTGTAAAGTTTCTGTAATCTCAGAAGCTCATTACACCAGCACTAGTCGTCAGGAGTGCCAACAATTTTTGTTTTGCCAATTTTGCCCAATTAACCAAAAGGTTACAACAATCCAGGGCAAACGCATTAAAGTTGGATTGTCTATGGTCGAAAATGTTGGAAAACTCAATCCGCTGGCAGACTAGAATCATGTCCCAAAAGTGAGCTTAACCTAATCCTCGTAAGTGTGGATCAGCTATTTAGCAATCGTTTGACATTGCATACATAATGGCCGACAATTTTCTAGATCTTTCAAGATTGCAAGAAATATAGAAATTAGTACTACGCTTACACAGAATCAAGGCACTAATAGGACTGTTGTCTTCTTCAAATAAATTATTAGGACCAACATGACACTAAAAGAAACGCACAACCTATCACATTTTAGCGGAAAATTTTAAAAAAATGTGATCTAGAACAATTAGCCTGCAGTTACGTCGAAATGAAAGTCGACAGAAAAACTTGACTCAGTAAACCCCTGGTTTTTTCCGAATTGACTGGATCCTGTTTTAAATTAACCCTAAATATCTTGCAAGTAGGGTGCTATTATAAAACCTGATGCATACCACAAGCAATGTCGGTATAAAGGAATGGAGCTAAAATTTCGAAATTCTGAAAACTATAGCGTCTACTATGTACATTTTGACTGACGGTTTTAAGGAAGTTTATTTGATATGTAGTAAGGACGTTGCTAACCAAGATGACTAAGGAAAGATAGGCATGCCTAATATGGAAGTTTGGATGATGGCTAGGTGGTGTAGTGGTTGCACGTCTGACTGCAGATCAGATGGACGGTTCAGAATAGTTGGCTCCGGGTCCGGGTTTCGGTCCAAGAACAATAATAACTACCAAAATTTAGATATACTTAAGGATTTGAAAACATTAATTGTTGGCTATCTATTGGATAGTCCATATTAAACATTTGAAAGTCTTTGTGGTTTCAGTCCAAAAATTTCGGCTATATTTTTGCACAAATGTTTTTGCAAAACTGCATTTCTCTATATTTGGGCAATTAACTCTGTTCAGAATGAAGATGAATGCAATTCCAAACACGTAATATAACGAACGTTTCGCTTCTGTTTTTATCAATATTAGTTAAATTTAAAAAAGAAAGTGAAAGACAGAGGGTGAAAGCGGAATTCCCAAGTCGGTCTCAATCGCCGAAAACGGTATCTGTCCGATACTCCAATTCTGCAGACTTATTATTACACGAATTATTATATAACATTGTAAAACTAAAAAATTTAATCTGGGCTTTACTCGTTAAGTATAGTTTGTATATATAGAAATACTTTAATATTTAAGTAGTAGTTCAACAGTGAAATTAAAAAATCGTTTCATTTATCGTTGATGTGCACCTATTTTGCATTAAGGTACTCGGATCTGGGTCTGGTTGGACAGGTCCGGGTCTGGCAAGCGCATCCGGGTCCGGGACGGGTCCGAAGATTTGGACCCGGAGCCAACTCTGACGGTTGCTCCGTACCCAGTCAGACGAATTATTTATTGCCAGAATTCAGTTGGAGCAGAGCCATTTTTCAGGCTGACAGAGAGTTTTTCTGTGTCCATAAAAATTTAGAAAGTTAAAATAGATTTCTCGTATGTATTTAATCTACAACTACTAAAACTTACTACAGGCAACCCCTGCTAAGTTTCAACAAAATTGTTAAATCAATTAAAACTTCAGAAATTTTCGTGGTCAGACAAAATTCGTTCATTATAAATGCTATGCTATGGTATAAAGCTATGCTGAAGGAAAAAGATAAAGCCGTTAAAGGTATAAAAGGTGGAAACCAATTTATATTAAACAGGACCAGTTGCTTTAGGTGTTACAGGTTTCAGCAAATGCTTTCCACTATGTATATACATGTACAAATTCAAAAGGACGCTTTGGAAAAATCGACGTTCAACATTTTACATAGCCAGACATCCCAAAAGAAAGGTGGTTAGAAATTTATAATCCAAGTGAAGTCGATCTAGCTAGTTATATTTACAAGCCTGATCATTTTTGAACAACAAATTTGCAGACTGTTGGGAAAGCAAAAGTCATTAAGTTCAGTTGACATTCTTTCGGGTATTAATCACAATAAATAAGTAAAGCATGCGAACAGTGGAAATTTTTAAAAATCGTATTTCTTTTATTTTCAATTTGTTGAAGATGTTGAAACTGTTGAATTACACCGTTCAGTACTACAAAAAATTGAAATCAAGCTTGGTGAAGATTATCCTGCTTTTTACTTAATTTGTCATCTGCTTCAGCTTTATGGTGACTTGATCTGCCACGACCTCGTTATAGTTAGTGTTCGGTTATATAATGAGCTGATGTGTAAAGGCTTGTTATGGAAAGGTTATGGAAAATCAGTCTTGACTCATCATCGATCGTGTGCAGCGGCGCTGATGTTCTTCTGGTTGCATTAATTTTTTACTATTGCTATTATGAATTAATCAATTATTAATCAATTATTAATCAATCTATTGCTTGTTATTAATTAAGTTGAGGACATGATCTGCACGACTAAGGCTGCATAGGTTGAATACGCAAAAATTCCCCACAAATTGATAATTAGTGAATTATCCCTCCGCAAAAAAATTTAAAACTTGATTGAAACGGAGGTACGCTCGCTCACTTGTATGTTTCACGCGATGAACCTCAATACGGCGAGACTACTCATGAAACGTTTTCAGTACCAATATAAAAACAAATGAGTGAGTGGAATCTGGATTCGACCATGCAAGGACTAGTATGTGCAGAGGTCCCTTAAAGCACAAGCCCCTTTCAAACTTTTCTAGCAATATGTTCCCCTGGAAAGGAACCTACAGGATGAAAAAATGCATTTCGTGAAAGCACTTTTTATGTAACGGAACGTAATACAAAAGATGATGAATTTTGGAAGTGGAAAGATTGGATGGTTAGAAAAGCACCTACCACTAGTAAATGTTGTTAGTTACCATGTAGGGATTTCCTGGAACTAAGGCTATCAGGAACTGTAGCAAAAATAAGTGAAGAAGCAAGATGAGGTTCTGAGATAAGACAATTTTCCTAATTTGAAGCTTAATGAGCAAATTAAAAGCGTTCGTTTTTAATCGCTCTCGGCTCTTGACCGAAAACAAATAGGCACTAGGGAAGGTTTCCGAGTTTATCTTTCGTTTATCCCAATCTGAGATCGAAAGATTGTCTGGGAACATGGACTCCCCTCCGACTCCTTTTTTGCCCAATATTTCTTCAGATTTTAAAAGACACTAGTCTCTTTAGACACTACTGGTCTTTCTCTTGTCCAATTTGCACGGTTTTAGCGGCTTTGGCTGAGGCTGAGGCTGTATCTATTTGGAGTATACTGTCATGCTGCTATCCCTGTTCCTTGTGCGGAGAGCGACTTATAGCATAGGACTTGCTATAACTTAGTAATGGGCGTCAGACTAAAATAACAGCTAACCGTTTCTGCTTCAGCTAACAAAACATGAAAAGTGATTCTGGACTATATTAAGCTGTGACAGAAATAAACACAAATTTAATTAATGTAGTGCTCATTACTATTGTGCACAGTCGAGCAGAAACGCAGAAAGAAACCCTTTCAATAGAATAAAAGTGATGAATAAAAAGTCAAACTTTAAGGACATTAATAATAATACAGTGAAATTGAATTTGTTACACTGTTTACTTCGATGGAATTCTTGGCATGAGACAAAACAAGCAAACAAATTTTTGCAAAGCCCGGACAAGACAAACCGGCAGCGAAGGGGAAACGAAATTTTAGTCAAACTTTTAATCAGCAGCAGAATAAGCTATCTAGCACAAACGCTACAAATTGTGCAATGCATGTTGTGGTTATACAAACTTGTGCCTGTGTGTGTATGCAGAATGTGTAAATCAAAATAGCAAAGTAGTGCTAAAATCAGCGACCGCTAACGCTGCAAAGTTTGCACAGCGAAAACTGGTAAAAGAATGCGCCGTCTTAGATTCGCCAAGACAGCCCCCAGTGCAATGTTTGCAACAAGTAGTCATTTCGCTCGCATTCTCCCAACAATCTCGCACAATTGCACACTGCCATATCAATTGCGTGCAGATTGCTTAGACAAACGACGCACTACTGTACACGCACAACTGTAATCACTTTAAAATTCCAAACTACTGGGTTTATTAATTTGATAGTATCTATGCACGTACACTTCGCATGTTCACAGTAGACTTTGAAACTTTTCGCGGATTAGTTTTAAAACAATACAAAAACGTGTTTACGATCTACACGACTCTGCTGCAAAGTACCGTTACATCGTTTTTGTGCGAAAAGACACACCAAAAAACTGCTAATTACTGTCAGTCTGTGCAGAGTAAAGAACAGACCGTAAAATTCCTGGCGTGAATTATCGTCGGCCTAATTCTGATAATTATTATTAAAGTGAAGTCAAAGTTAATAAATGTAATTTTTAACCGGTACTGAAAACTTGTACAGTTTGTCAACGTCAGCTACTGGGCTGATCTGCGTTCACTGTACTCCCCAGAGTCGTAGTAGTTTTTTTGAGCAGACAGAAGCAAATTTACAGACAGGTGTAGGAAAAGGTGTGGGGTAGAAAATTGATTTACTTCAGTATATACTGTTAAACTTCAGTACTGTTCTGTCTGCAGAAACCGTCACTGATATTGCTTTTTTGCAATGCTATGGAATGCTATGCTATGCCATGCAACGCACTGCTTTTTTCATTGATGCAGAAATTGGTCTCGTGAAAAAATCAAAATTATACAACTGACTTAAGACTTTACGCAATGATTAATATGGATTTGAGTATATGGTTTAGTAACCGGGGCTGACACAATACATGAAAGATATGTTCGAGATATCTAAACCCTCCAAAGTCAAACTTGTCCGACCAAACCCAATGAGAATTCAACACAGTCGTCAGAACAATGCACTAGCCAGCCCCAGATGCGCTACAAAATTTCCAGAACCAACAAACGTACCGCATTCAACATCTGGCATTGCCAGTGCCCCAGATCCAATCCGCGCGTCTAAGGAGGCGCTCGCAGCTACACCAGCTGCTGCCAGTAACCGAGATCTCAGAGGCACACAATCCGGAACCCACCACAACTCCACCTGTTACAAAATCAGAGTGAAGACGAAGGCATTCAACATGGGGTTGAGAAGGGAACTAGAACACACCAAAACACATAAAAGTACGAATCGACAAAATAAGTAAATTTTAATTCGTTTAATCCGGGAGCGTATTCATCAATAATAATCATCAATATTCATAATTTTGATTAAAGTTTAAGATAAACCGTTTAGTCCACATTAGAGATGAGGATTTTGGCTCGCGGCTCGGCTCGGCTCGCGAGCCGAGTCGAGCCGAGCCGGTAACAATTTCTCCCGAGCCGAGCCGAGCCGAGCCGAGCCGAGCCGAGCCGGAGAACTGAAACTCCGAGCCGAGCCGAGCCGAGCCGAGCCGAGCCGAGCCAACCCTATCGAAAAATTTTAAGTTCATTATAATTACTTCCGAATTTGTTCAAACAAAATAGCCAACAAATTCAATGAATTCTGTTTTCCGTTTTCAACTTTGTCGTCTAATTTTCCAGTTTTCCTTGTGTTTATTCCTACTCTCCTTCCACGCCAACTTAGTTTAAACGTTAGGCTGTGCTTGAAGTCAACTTTGTATATATGGTGTAGTTAGAAAAACATTTTGACTTAATTATTTCAACTTGTCATAATTAGTATCATCAAAAATATTACAATTAAAATTTGCGTTGTCTTACTACTGTGGCTTTGGGTTTTTGTAGTAATTTAACAAATAGCAGATAAGGTGTAAAACTGTTTATATATAAAACTGATTATATACTGTTGTGTTGAGAGACGACCGTACTCAATGGTGTTTACTGCAAGACTGAACTGCATCTGAGTACATTTCAAATTACCTAACTACACATCAGCATATAGTAACGATTCCTAGCTTAGAACATAACATGCAATCACTAGCATGCGATCATATCACTATACAACATTTCCCTTTTACACAAAAAGAGTAGAGACCCCAAGGTTTCACAAAGTTTTGGTTGGTTTACCAAAGTTTACAAAACAATTTTATCTTCATTATCGTCACTGACGTCCACTTCGACTGTGACGGTGTGGATGTTTTTCCCACTCCGCTTTCTTCCCGACCGGCACACGTTAGAGAAATGTCCCTTTCTCCCACACGAAAAACAGGTTTGGCCGTTAGCTCTGCAGTGCTTGCTCCGCGATGCATGATTGCCGGATCCACAGGCGCTACACTTCTGACAATCTCCTGAGGACTCAGATTCTTCACTTGACGCAGACTTAGATTGAGGAGACTCATGACGGTCATGGAATCCATGGCGTCGTCGTGAACGCTTGCTCGAGGACTGTTGGCGGATGTGGCTCATGGTGGCGGACTTGTGCTGAGCTAGCTCTTTTGCTTCTGAGATGGCTTTCTCAATCTGCATAGCTATTTGAACGGCCCTTGCAACGGTTAGATTTGACTCCATGAGCAGTCTTTCTCTGATTCTTGGTTGATTGATGCCTTCAACGATCTGGTCTCGGAGCATGTCATCTTGGGTTGGCCCAAAATCACATAAGACAACCAGCGCACGTAGGTCGCTCTAGACTCACCAGGATTCTGTTTTCTCTGCCGGAACGTGTGTCGAGCAGCGACAGGATTCTGCTTCGGAGAAAACTGGGCTTCTAGCTGTCGTTGCACTTCTTCATACGTCACATTGTTGGCTTCAAACTGCAGAGTGTGGTAAATGCGCTGAGCTTCTGTACCCAAACAGTGAATCAGCAAGGCAATCTTTCGCTTGTCAGGCACTTCGTCTAGTCCCGATGCGGTCAGAAACATGTCGAAGGATTGTTTCCACTGCCGCCATGGGATTGGAGGGTCTCCAGGAGTTTCCAAAAAAGAAGGTGGCTGTCGCAGGGAATTCATAGTGATGTCGACCAACTCGTCGCCAATGTTGTGTTGAGAGCCGACCGTACTCAATGGTGTTTACTGCAACACTGAACTGCATCTGAGTACATTTCAAATTACCTAACTACACATCAGCATATAGTAACGATTCCTAGCTTAGAACATAACATGCAATCACTAGCATGCGATCATATCACTGTACAACATATACCAGAAATACTTACAGAGTTTAGAATTATTCTGCATAATTACAATTGACTACGATTATGGCTACGATCGGCAGAGAGCAATTAGAGGATTTGAAATTTTTTAAAATTCAAAAAATAATTTAAAAGAATTCTGAATTTTATTGCTTTGCTCAAGCATTTTGCAATTTATCAGATTATGCCTTTTCTCAAGACTGCGGAAAACAAAAAGTTTTCTCGTGATTTTTTTGATTATCACTGGTTGCCTTCCATATTGTATACATAGAATAAAATAATAAATTTTAAGCCAAACGAGCATGAATGAGTGCCCGCCCACTTTTGTAGAATATATTTTCTGCCAAATATCAATATCATTAAGCCTTATATATAATCGTTGGACTCTGCAGCTCGCAGTGTCTCGGTAATAATGGAATTTAGGTGATTCACACTGGTACACAAAAGCTAGACAGCTGTTTTCAGGCCTTTCGTCAAAAACAACGTAGAAAATCCACAATCGGTAAAATTTTAAATTTCAAGCTGGGCGAGCCGAGCCGAGCCGAGCCGACCCACTTTCAATATTTTTCCAAGCCGAGCCGAGCCGAGCCGGGTATGCCCGCGAGCCGAGCCGAGCCGACCACATTCTCTCCCGAGCCGAGCCAAGCCGAGCCGGAAAATCCCGGCTCGTCCTCATCTCTAGTCCATATTATGAAAAGGCTCCAAGTCTCTACACTCTACAGCAGAGTCAAGACTCGTTCAAAGATTGGCTCAAGGACTATAACTGCCTGATCCCTATCCATAGAAAGCTGTTGCCAAGTGTTCAATGTTCAGATTCTTAATTGAATACCTTCTACCGTCTTTAAATACACACTAAAATATGAAATATTTGACATTTTTGAAGGCAAATGGTCATAAGCCGTCCGGGCAACCAGCCAATCAAGGATCGCTCACCGGCCGGTTGACTGGTCTGTCTACGGCCGACGGTCAGCCGGTCTGGACAGGGTCGGTGAGCACCATCCATCTCCACGCCACGGTGGAATTGCCAATGACGTCTTTGCCAATGAAAATGTAATTTTCAGAATATTTACAGCTACAAAAATTTTAATGATTCAATTTTAAATAGGAAAACTAAATGGAAAGACTGGCCCGCGTCCTTAGAAAAGCCAAAAACAAATTTGGAAACAAAGGTGAACTGACCAAGGGTCAAGTAACCAAGTAACCACGTGACCAAGTCATTGTTGCTCAGTTAATATGAAAAGTTTTTAAAAGTTGAAAATTTACTCATTAGTATATGTTCACGGTCTCCCAATTTATGGCATGAGTCTATGTGTGTAATTTTGAAGCTAAGAATAAAAGCCAAGCAAAACAGCGTTTAGTTCAGAAACAGCATCAATTGTGCATATACAAAGTACAAAATAGGGCGCTGAACGTAAGTTTCCCATTACCACATATCCAACCTCTAGCTTTGACCGCGATCCCTGGCTTCTCCAATTTTGGTGACCAATTCAATTGCATGAAGAAAAGACAAAAATCCCTTAAAAATGGTTAAACTAACTTGCACATTACAGAAATCTCATAATTTGTACATTTGTTCCGCAGATTTTGGACTTCTTCAAATAAAGAATTTTCCACACCGTCTAAGCAGCTTGATATTCTCTACATATAATTAATTTTGGCTAATTGTAAAAGAGAGCACCCTAGATACCACACCTGGGCAATGGTGGGTGGCCACCCCAGGTATCACGCAGAACGCATGTAGCCGCATTTTGACGTATGTTCCATTAACACACCCACTGCTTGAGTCAGACCCGAAAGTCTTTGCGGTCTTGCGTAAATTATAGTGTAGTTGACGCAAGAAAATAATTTTTCACTTGTCCTAGAATCTGTTAACTTCGGTGAGCGGGCGGGAAGCAGACTAACCATTACAAGTCTTCTACAGATTGAGTAGATTCAGGCCAATTTTTTTGCTGTGCTAAGGCTACGTACGTGGATTTTAGCACAAAATTACTCACTAATCACGCTGAAAGTGGGCAGTTTTTACGCTCCAGATTCACTTTCACGGTGTTTTCCGAAAACACTCCGAAATTCCACCCCTCCTCTTTGAAGCTTGTTTTTCAGATATGCTAGATACCCTAGTCTCTCTCATCTCCAAATCTTACATCGAGGCTTGAGGGGCTCTGCTCTTGACATCATTTTCTACTGAAACTGTCCATGCCATCATTATCTAGATTCTTCAATTATTCGTTGCACTCCTGCGCGAATAAAGAATGCGTGGTTCGACTACTGGTATGTTACCATGGTTTATGTTACAGTGCCCAACAGTGTCTATTATACGAGATAAGGAATCAGCAGAGAATTCGTGAGTTGTGAAAGCTAGTTTCCTTTTCATCAAAGGTAGTAGCCAATCATTTTGTGAGAAAACTTTACCAGTGGAAGCCACGAAAGCTCGTGTGAAATTCACTGTTTCAAACTGCGGTAATTCCACCATATTTGGAGTAATTATTTTAACGTTTCTGTTGATTATCTTTTTAGAGGTGTAGGCTCAAAACTAGCTTATTTGAGTTTAATGAATAATACTGAAAATGTCTTGCTGGCTTGAGGCGCGTTAATTAGAAGCCTGAAAGCTATCGACTGCTGATATCATGGGAATAGCTTTAGCTTAACTTAAAGCTTTCTCCTGAAAGACTCAGTTTATAGCCCTCGCTTTTACTCCTAAAGTCCTAATGCTTATACATTACATACACTCCCACAAACTGTCTGCTTTTTATCAACCGGAAATGTGTCATATTTGACACTGAAATGTTACCAATTCAGAAATCAGACTTAGAGACATCTGTTCTTGGCAGTAGGTCTGAAGTAAACATTTCAACTGGTTAATATTCTGGTTATTTCGAGTTGCTCAAAGGCTCAGATCCGTCTCAGTCTATTTATTCAATATTGATAAACAGAGATTCTTTTTGGTGTTTAATTCTGTTAATAAGGATCTGTAGTACTTATTGTATGCAATGTGGTGAGCTATCAACCTGTGCTCCCTTATCATTGTAATTTGGGGCCACACCATTTAGATAAAACTACGCTTTCTTAAAGTAGGATTTGTATTCTGATAACTGATCTATCTGGATGCTCTACGTGAAATGAGCTAAGAAACTGATTGTTGAGATTAAGCTAGATTAGGATGCTACTGAGATTTGAGTCTATTGATAGCTTTTTTTGCAAGTGGCTCAGCATTATTGTGGCTCTTCTTGTGAACCGAAAAATGCTGCTCTCCGCAGACCGTTTCTACATACGGACAAGAGACGGAGAAGCAAAGACCATGGACAGAAAACATGGTTCCTAAGCCAAGACTGCCGTGGGGTTATTTAAGTCACCCCCAAGGCAACTGTAGTCGTTTGCACCGACCACAATTGCCCCCCGCTTGACAACAGTGACGAAGATGGCTGAAAACTGTTTGGCTTGCTCGGTAGCAGTGGGTAAAGAAGAAATGGCTGCAGAAAGGAGTCGGGGGGAATGGTTGCACATCTATGTGAATTGAGTTCAATTAATAAGGAGAAATAGCTTTGTCTGAACAGTTTATAGCTTTACACAATATATTACATTTCAACCCTATTGCTTTGAGGAGGTTCCATGAATTCCTGTAACCTTTGAACAGCGTCAAATTTAAGTGGTTTCCAAATATACCAAATTTACTCAAATAACCATTTTAATGTCAGCCTTGACACATTCTTCTTAAAACATCTATAAAAGTTTAAAATGCTATGAACTTATCTTTTTTAGCCCAACCGCTTCGCTTCGTGGTAGATGAGATCTCTCTATTGATAGTTTGCATAGCTGCAATGCATCTGCAGTAGCTTCACAATAGATAGTATACTTTATCTCCTGATTTAGCAGAATACAGAGTTGGCGCCGGGTCCGGGTCCAACCTTAGGACCCGCGGGTCCGGGTACCCGCGGGTCCGAATCCGGAACCGGGTCCAAAATACTGAAGAAAACTGGACTTTGGTACATTTAGGGAAGTTAAAACATTTTAACTTGTTCATTTGTTTTCCAATAAAAGTTGGGTGTACCATGTGTTAAGCATTGAGATACAATGTTTAATAGATGCCTAGCTGAGGTCTTTCTAATCTATGTTGCTCTGCTGGGCTAGAAACAAAATTTGTAACTAGAATTGGAAGTAGAAATATGATAACTCGAATTAATAAATTAGCGTAAAATTTTGCAATGCACGCAAAAGTAAATTTAGTAAGCAAGCTCATTTAGGCTCAAGGAAATTATTTTCAAATACAGGCCACCAAAAATTCGTTCACCTTCTTTCCTCCAGAGCAATCATAACTTATCATAAGGACAGTCTCCCACTGTTTCTGGACTCATGACAAAAAACTGCTACTAATATCCAAACGAGATCCCAATTTTGTTGTTAGCCCTAACACTCAAAGCGTAAAGCGTAAAATAAATTCTACCTAAAGCTTATCACAGGTTTAACTCACACTATTACAGTAGTAAAGTTGCATTAAAATTTAAGACTGCAGTGAAGGTTTGAAATGCAGACTGGTTTTTTTTAGATCCGGGTACCCGGATCCGGGCCTGGACGGGTCCGGGTCCGCCCTAACGGGTCCGGGTCCGGACCGGGTCTGAAATTTTGACCCGGAGCCAACAGCAGAATTCTTTGTTCACTGCTACGCAGACAAAGGATTAATGCGGTGTCTGTGACTACTCTTTAGCAACAGATAGTAACGACAGAACACTAACGGATCAGAAACCAAGAGACAATAATTTCTTTTCAATATTTTAAACCTATTTTAGCCTTCCCCATTCTTTAGCGTCACAACATTTCCCTCTTTCTTTTGAAAAACTCTTTAAAGTTAGTCCAAATATTGTCTACGGATAAAATATGTATCATACCGGGCATTGTGTCGCAGCGGTGCACGTCTGTTCTGCCCGAGACACTAATAGCGTTCTGGAAAATTAAATTCCTTGACGACAGTGATGAACACTGGTCAACCTACGTGGACCTACGTGATCAATTTCTCATAGCTAATGATATTCAAGAAAAAAACGGAAATCCTGTAATAATTGGATTGGATACAACAGCTAAACTGTAAAGTTTTCCGAAATTTGCCTATCCTGGTAGTGAAGCCACTTTTCTTCCTCTTTTGGGCAGCAACTAGCTTGACACAATTTCTTTACACGGAACAACAGAGTGGCACCTAATTCCGCTCAAGCTAGCTCAGTACATAATGACTGCTTCCCTCAGCCCAAAAAGCAGCTCACAAGGGACAGACGGTGTGAACCGGTGTGTGCGAGGACGCACTCTGGGAAGCCTGAAAAGTTGTATCCTGTGCAAACCAAATTTGGTATGAAGTCACGGTGAATGGGCGTAACCGTTTCAGACAACGAGGCCTGTTGCGGGTTTTGTGAACAGTAAGAAAGTACTAGACAAGGGAAATGCATTCTAAAGAAGGGGAAATGCATTCTAAAGAAGGGGAAAGCTGATATAAGCAAACCAACTAATGACGTTGTATTTAAATATAAAGTTTCGTTTCGAAAATAGTTTCCAGTTTTGAAATGATCCTATGCTATAGTTTCTTGTCATATAATGAAAGAAAGTGACTTAAAAATATAAATCCGATATCATATATATACGGTAGCGCAAATGTGATTCTCCAATTGACTACACGACAAGTAATGGTCGGAGGATCTGTCGCTCAATAGATAACGGACCTGGCTGTCAGGAAGCCTCGCCAAACTATAAAGTTATACAAACAATTATGATAATCCTACCTGCCTAAGCTAGCAACTAGCCTAACCTACCAAAATAACAAGGCCGTAAAGTAAGTGATTTAATAAACGTACGTACATACAGTGGGCGTAAGCCCCGACAGATAGTGAATCCCAGACAAACAGAACACACACAACAAATACAAATAAACCTTGAGGTTGAATGAACCCAGGGGGTACACCCCAGGGGGAGAGCGTAGGTGTAGAGGGGACCCTGGAGCAAATACCCAAACGAAAGTAGGTGGTAATCGGGCGACCGAGGAGCGATTATAACCGACTGGAGTTGGGAAAAAACTAACACAACTGATGTGTGGGGAGTTTTCAAGGGAGACCACCAAACTGGGCGGGGCTTAGAAAACCCACCTCCCCCCCAACCAGCAGTTGACATGCGCATACAACGCCCCCAAGTTTGATCACCTACCCAATAGTTACACCCCACCTATCAACACCTCCCCGATCAGCCAAATAGAATGATGACGTTAGCTAAGCCAAACGCTAGCTAAGACCGAAAAAGTATTGGGCGTGTAACAACATTGTGACAATACATAAATGAATAATTTACATACCATCTCTACAATGCTTGTCTTGAGATACTGACTGGGTGGACTTGTAAGTTGCTGAACTGAGTACCCAAACTTTTAATTAAAGTTGGAAAATTATGGAGAGCGGAAAGCAAAAGACATGAGGGCTTGACCGTTTTCCTGCTGCAGTTCGTCTCCAGCCTGCCTAGTTGGATAACGCTTAAGCTAGAGGTTCGGACTCGCGTGTTTTGGCTTTAAAAGCACATTTGTCGTTGAAATGCATTCAAATCTGCTACAATAACATCATTTATGCTGACAAACATTTCAGAAAAGTGAAGGCGTGGAAATATGACTATTGGAGAAACTAGCTTTAATCCGCCATAACCGCACTTGGTCACCTTACAAGAGCGAACTTGTAGGCATTCGAATTGTCTCGCCAGGGCGGGGGGTGGGGGGTTTTCGGGGGGTGTTTGGGGCGAGGGACAAATACTCTAGTATATAAATTATTTAGTTTTCTTTTTCATAATCCGGGGGGTTTTTTTTGATATGGCAGGTAACCGGATATAGACCGGATATGATCATTTTACCGGATTCTCCTCCTCCTGAGGTTTCTAAAAATATATACTTTATATAGACTAACTTCAAAGGTTAACTCAGGACAAGCGCTCACAGTTCGGTTCCAAGAATTTTTGGTCAGACTTTAGTTTCAGTGTAATAAAATTGGGGTCTACTAGTCTTGTTCACAGTATGTTAGAGCACTGGTTCAACTCCTTTTGGCCTCCCAAAACCACTATATTAATGCAAGCACGATACCAGGGGTTCACTGTTAAGATACTTAATCACTAGCAACTTCACTCCTAATAAAATGCTCTAGTCCCTAACTAGAATCCCCTTCAAAATTAGTCGTTAATGTTTTACAATGGTTTAATTAGCTAACAGATATCAACGAGCCTAGGTAAATCATTAAACACAAAATATAGTTACTCAACACCCGACACAAGAATACAAGCAGAGTAATATCAACAATGGCAGACAAGATACGTCACAGTCAAAGGTAGCGTTATTCCAAAGTAGACCATAATTAATGTTTCAGTACAACAATCAAGACTTTGTGCATTTACACTTTTTGCTTGTTTTTATAAAAGGATTGATCAACCTATCCTAATTTTTTCATGAATAGCTCCAAGAATCAAAAGATCACTCGCTCAGTATCTTTCGCTCGCTTTGAGCACTCTAAACATACCGTTCACAGTACCTTACTGAAGATCCAACTGCAGAGTCCACGAAGATGGGTAGGTCGTCCCAGGTCAGGTAAGAAGCTGATTAAAGGCAGAAAAGTGATCACAGAATGGTAGAAATGCAGAGTAAAAAGACAGGAGACTGGACAGAGAAAAACGGGTAAGAGAGACTGGTTGGCAACGTACAAAGCAAGATTCACTAAGCTCCTTCCGAGAGCAAGGTCTTCGCGACCAAATCCAAGGCTATCTCCAGCCACCGGCGTACAGCCGAAAATACAGATCAGAACAAGCGCACACAGTGAGACCGATAAAAACCACTATCCTTGTTGCCTGCCAACCAGAAACTGAAGTCCTGTCCTCCTTTCGAACTGAGCTTCAGCCAAAACCCTGTTAGAGGGCGTTCTAGTCTTTTTGAGTGTCCAATCCCTGCTTTCTACCGTATTCCTGTTTGTGTCGGTTCTCTTTGTTTTCGGAGAGAGAACCGACCCAGCATGACGTCAAAAAGGCTTACGTAACTTTTGGGGTCAACTTTGATTGCTTTAACACTTTTCTCAAGGCTCCGTTTAGACGATCTTCCTTTAATTTTCCTTTCAAGAAAGCACTCAGGGGGAAACCCAGATAACGTCACAAAACACTTAGCGCCAGCAATTTCTCCAACAATCACACAAAAGGAACAGTTCTGGACAGTATATACAAAATTGTTCACCAACCCTCATCAGACCAAGAATTCAAATTTTAGGTAGCTATGGTCAAATTAGTGCCAAAAAGAGAAATCAAAATATTCAACTAGCTAGGTCTCAAAATCTCATCAAATCTTATCAATTCTTCACAACAAATCCACAGATATTCTCAAACTTTCACAACAATTGTTACCAACAACTATTACCAAGCAATAGGCATCAATATTGACAATTACTGAATAATATGAATGATCTCTTAAAAATCTCATCATTATTTTCTTTTAAGAACCTCAATGCTAGTAAGCAGAATTTGCTGCCTCCACACTCCACTCCACAAAAAATGGGGGAAAGTTCGACTAGGGGGGAAAATTTTTCGAAACAAAAACAACAGCATTCAGTCCAAACAGATTCATAATAGCGATCAGTCAACATTGAACAAAGTGTACAGCAGAGCTCAAACCTAGGTAATCACAGTAAAAATCAGTACAAACGGTATAATCAAAGTCACAATACTATTTTCTTTGTCGATGGCAGGTGGCGATGGTGCATACAGTCAATATCGGTTACAGTTCAGTCGTGGTAGTAGAGGTGGTAGCAGTGGTAGTGATATTGGCCGGAACAGTTCATACATCGGCCAGGAAGAGGTGGGCGCAGGCATGCAGCCCCGGGGACTAGAGATTCCAGTTGGGCAAGCTGGTGCGGGCATTGCACACAGCCGACGGTAGAGATTCGGAGGGGGGTCCAGACGGGCAGACACCAGGGCAGAGAGTGTGCCACTGGTCAGGGAAGTCAGCGGGCGCCGACGTGGGGAACGGAGATGAGCCGGACTCTGGAGATAGTGAGAGCCGGTGGTGATGATAAAGACGGTGCTGGAAGGTGAGCGGAAACAGTCAGACGGTGCAGCAGGAGAACGGTGCATCAGCCAGAGAATCGAACCACAGACCAACCGAACGAGCACAACCATGCCAAACTGACCAGAAAAAACCACTGATAGAAAGCAGCCTATAATTAGAACATTGTCCGGAATAAGTAAACAGTTATTACAAATAGAGACAGAAATAATGCATTACGAGATACCCTTATACAACCAGTTAGGAGATACAAATTCACTCATTAACGCTTAAGAACTGGTAACTCAAGACTTGCAGTAACAACCAAAAAAATCAAGAAAGCCTAGGGCTCATTTCATTGCAGTTCGTTAGTAGAAATCAGAATTATGAGATTCACAAGAAAGCTAACAGCACTACCGTTAGGTCTAATTCTATGTCGATTGCAAACTAAAACCCAGAAAGCTAATTCAAATAAATAGTCAAATCCACTAAGATTCAAGAATAATAACCTAGGATTAAGCAGACTTCAACCAGTTAAGTGCCACAGAGATACAAGTAGACAGAAAACAAAACGTTAAGTGAAACTCAGTTAGTTGTCGTTAGTTTGCTCTTGAATTGTGTTGCAGGCCAAACAAGCCCTTCCGATCCAGGATCCATAGAAATCTCTTGACGGTGGTGGCATACCAAAAAACTTCAGTTTAAAAAGGAAAGCTGAAACTAGTAGAAACATGGGCACGGAGGAACAGTAACTGCTAATCACACGGTTTTATTCTTGCTACTGTATTGTTTATAATTTTAGGATCATTCCAGAGAGAACATCTTGCCTAATCATCATCATCATAAGTGCGTTTCAATCTTCAAATCAACCTCAACAGCCACATTGTAGATACATTAACGACAGTGCAAACCAGAGCAATAAAGTGTGCAACCCTACTAGATAACGGTCAGAACAGTGCAACATTCAGTGTTCAACAGTCAGCGTTCACAAGTTTGGTGTGGTGTATTTCAGCATTCTGATCTTGTTCTGCGTAGCATGACAGTTGCTGAAAGGGGGACCAGGGAATCACTCGGTCCGGTTGTAGCTAACCGTACGTTCAAGGGGCGTGGGGATCCTGGGAAAACTGTCATACTACGTTCTGTGCATGCATCCTTCTCTTCATCTGCTAAACATCAACAATCATCAACAATTAACATGTAGCGGTGGCCTGGTACATTCTCGGTCTTAATTATTTCTGCTTCACCCTCAGTACCCATTGGGGGAAGGGGACGGGGATCAACATGCAGCTCAACAGATATGTGCGCTAGGGGAAAGGGCAGGGATCATTCACTAGACACAGCAGAAAATTCAACAAACATCACTTTTTGATCATCACTCACGCTTCATAATCGCTATAAAAGTAATCAGAAAACAGCTCTAGTACCAGCCACGAGGCCCAAACAGTTTACCTAAAATTCATGCGACATGATGTTAGCAGGCAACATAGGATGTGAACCAGGCAAAGCATGCAACAGAAAAGACACCAAAGCAGGCATTTTGTTGTCAGGGAATGCACGACCAGACACACACCAACTGGGGTGCTCATATAAAATTAGAGTACAAGAACTGCCACACAGACGGTTAGGGCAACGAAAAATGGCATTCCGAGCGGGAAAAAGCTCTGACACAGCTTTTTGCAGGCGAGACTTAACTGAAAAGGATGCAAACTGAAGATGAATAGGGGCCGGGAGAAACTTAATGGGGACACCATAAAACGATAACTTAAACTTCCAAAAACAAGACAAACAGAGGACGGAGCACAGAGTGAGAATCTCTGGCCCAAACAGAGAGGTTACCTTGCCGGGGACAAAAAGCTTGGTGGTGGTGGGGGCCGTATATACCCAATCCTGGTAGGGGGACATCCGCAGTTCCGCGGGCAGGGTAGACTGGTCACGCTCCGGCCCGCGCTGTTCCACGGTGACGGTGGAGGCGGCGTGGGTAGGAGGACCAGGATAGTACACGAGCAGTTGTTTGGCCTGAGGTCCTGGTGGGAAGGAAGGGGACGTACAGATGGCGGAATCCGCGGAAACTACGGATTCCCTGTCAGAGTCATCCAGGTCCAGGCAATCGGAGGACCAATCACTATCTTCAGACTTCTGATCGCAGGGGTGGGGCCACTCATAGACAGGTCCACAGATAAAGGCCATGACTCTATAACAATTAGACAAAACATGAAGAATGTTATGACAATCGGCACAAGGACAAGATTTTTTGGGACGTAGACAAGGGACAAGAGACAAAACTAAGGAACGAACAGAAAATAACTTGTAACTAAACTTAACTAAACGGGAATAATTCTATAGCTACACCGTACACCAGAAATACCAATAATATTGGGACAATAACCAGGCGGATCCTCGCCTGTACGCATGCGAAAATCATAAATATCGGACGGTAGGTACTGTGACAAACGAATAGCGACATCACGCAACGCTCCTATAGCTTCGTTGGACAGAACGGTAAAACCCTTGCCTAGAGGCCAACCATCAAGTTCTTGAAGCAACACAACATATACAGACTGGCACTTAACATTGGGACAACGAAATACACCACCACCATACGAGGGTTCAAAAGCACGAAAATACTTTTTAGTTAGCACACTTGACTGGCGCACTTCGTCACTTACGGGGAACACAGTTATAGGAACTCCATAATAACTTAAACCAAACCTCCAGTAACATTCAGTACAAATTAGAGTAGCAACTTGGGCGACTTGAGGGCCAACTAGGTTTATCCGTTTATTAACTTCGAACATCTGTAATTTTGTAGGGTCAGTAAAGATATCCACAGTTCCACGCAGCATTCTCAATCCATCAGGCATACAATCATAATCACGGTAGGGACCTCGCATGTGTAGGGGACAAACCAGCGGCAATGGCGCTGGGGGAGTGTTATCAGCAGGGTCACGCTCAGGTGACGGACTCGAGTTACCAGGCACTTTGGGGGCCATATGTACCTAAACGGAAGACGCTCTCAATAAATACTATAATTTCCGAACTCACGACCTTTGGTTATTTGTACTAACGTCACATTCAAGCATATAATTTCGCATTCACACGCATTAACATTAGTTACTAGCTACAAGAACAACAAATTACAGGGATTATATGAATGTTTTTTGAGTTTTCTAAGATTTATGTTACTTTTTCTAGTAGTGTTTTATTCGTTTTTCACTGTACATCAATCTACTTATCCAAAATACTATGTTACAGGGTATACAACTAGTTATAGCAATAATACCTAACATGTTACTTTATTTTTTATTGTCGAGAGATATTTTTATATAATTTTCTGTCCTTTTTGTATCCTTTTTTTGTTTGAGGTAATCCTCATGATTTTCTGAGCAGCATCTTTTTCGAAGTCCTTTTTCCCGGAGCTGCGACCCGGAGACTCCCGGTGACCCATAAAGACCAAAAGATTTCGTCGAATTTTGGTGAAGATGTTAAAACCAAAAATCGAAACAAAAAGTTTATGCCCAACATGGGGCGGTTTTCTAGTTTGCACTCAAAAATCGGTGCGTGGTCGGGTCAACAAATGTCAACAAGCATACAGACAATACTTTACAATTGCAATGACTGTACAAAATCGTAGCTAAAGTTATTATTACCCTATGTTACAACATTTACAATAAGGTCTATATTACATGTTATTTCAATATCGGGTTTCAGGTATTATAAATCGGGTTCAGACTCAGTGGATTTTGAGGAACGCTTCTTCTTAAGGAAGGGGTTCCTAAACTTGGGATTCGGACCCGAGAACAGTGGACTTCTGGCGAATAGACGCGCAATATCAGGCGCGGCCTTGGAGTGCTTATGTTCTACAGATTCAGCGGAAGAAGACTGACTAGAAGAACTGGTTACTAGTTCGTGGACGACCACATTAGGGGCCTTACTAGTGGGCCACTTTCCTTTCGGTGGATCACGTACAGACAACACAATCATAAAATGATCACTGTTAATGTTATACAGGTACAATGATCTACGTTCAGTGTTAAAGCCCTTCCCTAATAGAGCGGACGGTAGAAAGGTTTGCCAAGCCCAATCATTACCAAATTTCGAATAAGACAAAATTGGTGTTTGTAGCCACGCGGCCGCTAAGAAAAGTTCGTCGTCCGTTGCATATTCCGAAGCTTTATGTAATCTTTTCTTAACTTTGTGAAGTTCGGGAAACATGGATTTGAAACGCTTTTTGTGTTCATTCATTTCCAAAAATGTCGTAAGTTCCTGTCTCACATCCCTCCAAGAATCCTCCATCCCTGTTATAGCAAGCGAGAGAGCCCTATAATAACAGTTACCGTCTCCGAGAACATCTATTACTTCATAAGGTTCATAAAGGGGCATGTGCTCTAACAAAACAGGTATGGTATGGCGAATTTTGAAGCCCTTAAGAAAAGCGATACGTTTTTGCCATTCCCCATCAATCGGATCAAAAAGTTTGCGTCTCCGATCCGCTTCGTTTTCTTGATCCCGCTTAGGTGACTCTTCAGAGATGAAAACGGGCATTGAACTGTCTTCAGACTCGGAACCGGCATCTCTAATTTGTAATCTAGGGGGGGGAAGCCTTTCGCTGCTTAGGTGAAAGGGGAATTCGCGAAGCATTCGATACGGGTTCAGGCGTGCGAGCATTAGCCTTCTCAGCGAGCCTAGCAGAAGTCCTACGCTTCTTAAGTTCAGCCTTTTCCGGTTTAACGTTTTCCGATTTAACTGACGGCTTCGCCTTTTCCTTCGGAGCGGAACGGGCAGGTTTGACGGGAACAGGTGATAATTCACGCGCTATAATTTCAGCTTTCGGGACCGAAGGTCCAGGTACGTCCAAATGTAAACTTTCGTGCTCAGAAATTTCAGAATTTGCGGGGGAATCGTCATCATGTTCATGAAAGGGGGCAGTAATCACGCGTGGCTCAATGCATGGCACCATGTTATTAAACTGTACCTTGATACGTTTGGCTCTGCGATTCCCAGCAGGGTACACCTCAGCAACACATCCAACGATTTTCTCTATGCGATAGGGACCAGTTCGCTTGTCCAGCATCTTGTGGACCTGGTCTTTCTTAGCTACGTTGGTTGCCTTAATCATGACAAGATCTCCTACCTGATATAGAGGTTCTACCGCATTCTTATTGTAGTTACGATCCTGGACTTCCCTAGCTGCACCAATCTTTTCCCTAGCTAAAGACCAAGCTAACTGTAACGCTTCAGTAGCTTCACGCACATAGTCAAACCCAGCGTATCTACGGTCAGTAGGTATAGCAACATTAGTAGCACTAGGTAAAACAGGATCCCATGCATGCAACAGGTAATGGGGGGTTTCCCCAGTGGTGGCATTTACCGATGTGTTGTAAGCAAACTGGCAATAGGGAACCATATTATCCCATTCTAAGTGATTCTCAGTTATGGTGCTCAACATATCTAGCAAGGTCCTATGCCATCTCTCAATTTGCCCATTTGCAGCGGGGTGATATCGAGTGGTTTCTAATTTGCGAGTCTGAACCAGTGAACAAATTTCCTTGTTTAAAGTAGCAACAAATTCTTTTCCTTGATCAGAAAGTAGAAGTTTGGGTGCGCCATATTGCAAGATTATAAATTCCAAAAAGGTTTGTGCAACCGTGTAAGCCTTTTTGTTCTTAATAGGGATGGCGATTACATATTTAGAAAATGCGTCGATATAGCTGAGAATGTGTTTCATGCCACTTTTAGACGCCTTGCTTATGTCCATGATGTCACAGTGCACTCTCTCAAATGGTTCAAGAGGCATCGGGGGATGTCTTAAGAGAGCCTTTGGGTTTTTAGGGGGGCCCTTGCGCCGTTGGCACCTTGGGCAAGATTTAACCCATTGCTTAACATCAGCATGCATTCCCGGCCACCAGAAGTATTCGGCCAATCGGAAAGAAGTTTTATTGCAACCTCCATGAGCGGCATATGGACTATCATGGCAGGCAGCCAAAGCCTCTTCCCGCAAACTTTCCGGTACTGCTAAAACCTCTAAAACAGTGTTACGTACTTTCTCTAGATACACTAGAACCCCATCGCGCATGTCACATCTTTCCGCTAGTGAGGCAATACGTACTGCGCGGTTAAAGTTACTAGGTAAGTTATGGTTGACTTTATATTCGATTATCTCACTCAGAAGTAGGTCTTCAGACTGTAACTGTTGCAAACGCGACCAAGACTTAGGGTTAAGAGAAACATTAGTTTTGTCCCGTACAGCCACGTCAAAAACTGTGCGGAAAGCGGCGGATACAGGGTCGTTTCGTTTTGGTCGTCCAGTCTCAGATCGAAATTGTTCACGAACATCATCCGCATCGGACGAGCTAGGACTGGCTACAACCTTGCGTGGAGACAATTTTCGATCCGAAACGTTTGGTCTATCCGATGATGTGTCGGAAACTTCACCCGGCTTGCGTAATTTTGGTTGTTTTTGAGGCGTGGGTACACTTTTCTCAGAGCCATCAGAATCGTTAGGTTGGGAAATACGCGAAAGTTTTGATTTAACAGTAGCCGTGCTTTTTCGAGCAAACGTTTTACTAATTTTTGGGAGTTGAAAAGAACGATCTCGTCCCTCCCCTTTTACAACCACCGAGTTAATATGTGCGACTAATTCGTCACTATCCTCCTGATGAAATTTAATAGATTGGCGGTCACTTTCTTTCTCTTTTCCCGATAATCCTCGTGCGATGTCAGCAAACAGAGGATTTCGTGATAACCCGTCAGCATTTCGAAGTTGTGGGTTATTACGATGTTTAATCTCAAAATCATACTCAGAAAAGGTCATCTGCCACCGGGCCAGTCTAGAATTTCGTGGGGGGTGTTTCATTAGCCAACGCAGGGCGGAATGATCAGTAAATAGAGTAAACGGGGGGCCACCATACAAATAATGTCGAAAATGTTCGATTCCGAATTTCATAGCCAAACATTCTTTATCGTGAGTGGAGTAATTTCGCTCATACTTTTTTAGGGAGCGAGCAGCGTAAGCTACGGGATGATACTTTCCGTCATCCTGTTCTTGTGAAAGTACTGCCCCAAGTCCCAAATCGGAGGCGTCAGTATGCAATACAAAACCTTTAGCCAAATCTGGGTGCGCTAAAACTGGTGCAGTGACTAAACTCTTCTTAAGCAGGTCAAAAGACTGTTGATGCGTATTATTCCATACGAATCGGACCCCTTTCTTCTTAAGTGAGTATAGTGGGGCGGCTAGGTGTGCAAACCCCTTAATAAACTTGGCATAGTAGGCACACATCCCTAGAAAACTCTCCACATCCTTAATAGTCTTAGGTACAGTTAACTCGTTAATGGCTTGAATACGGTCTTTCAAGGGCTCTACCCCCTGATCGGAGATAATATGTCCTAAGTACGTAACAGACTTTTTGAGGAAGTGACATTTCCCTGGATTCATTTTAAGATCTGCAGCGCGCAAGCGATCGAAAACTTCTTGCATGATTTCAAGATGCTCATCAAATGTTTTAGAGAAAATGAGAATGTCATCAATATAGATGATACATTTTTTCCACTGCAAATCACCTAAAATTCTTTCCATACAGCGTTGAAAGTTTCCCGGCGCGCATTTTAAACCGAAAGGCAAAACGTTATATTCGAATTGTCCATGAAAAGTGTTGAAACTTGCCTTAGCCTTTGCTTCCTCGTCTAGCTCAATTTGATTAAACCCTTTACTCAAGTCAATAGTGGAGAAGTACTTGGCACCTTTCAAAGAAGTCATGATATCATCGATTCGAGGAATGGGGTAAATGTCTGGGTCACTAATTTTATTGACTCGTCTAAAATCGACACACAAACGTAGTTTCCCTCCCGGCTTCGGTACATATATCATGGGCGAACTCCACGGACTAGTGGAAGGTCTGATTAACCCATATTTCAGCATCTCAGTTAACTCTTCCAGTAATGGTTGTCTTAAATGTACGGGGAGCCTATAGGGAGTAGCGTAGATAGGCTTGGCCTCGCCGGTGTTAATGTGTGCTTTAAAGATGGTACACTTTCCAATGTCAAAAGGGTGCTGAGAAAAACAAGACTGATTTTCATTCAAAAGTCCCAGAAATTGCCCACATTCACTTTCAGTCAAATTTTCTTTATCGAAAGATATTTCCCGCATAGGCTCGGGTAAATCAGATAGCTCGCATGATCGAATATTCTTGAGAGTATTAACTCGAAAGCGTGACCTCTCCTGAAGGTTTTTCATATTAGTTTTCAATCGGCTTCCCAACTTTACAGATTCCCCGTATTCATTCATAACTTCCTGATATTGAAACAAGGGTTTGTCCTTCCTAAGCTCGTTATAAGGTACTACATGTCCTAACGTAGAGTTACCGTATACAGTGACTTGCTTTCCAGTCTTATTGCGCATAATCACAGGTATACAGCGCGTACGTAAGTTAACCATTGCCGGCAGAGCTTGTACCTCGCTATGATCGGGGTCAAACTTAAGTGAACTGGGTTCAAAACACCCATCGTACTTCAAGGGACCTACACTCTCTACTAACCCAGGAATAGCTACTTCAGAGTAGGGTGGTAACTCAACCTGCTTAATAGAAGATACTCGAAAAGCAGTCTCCGTGAGAGGTGAATGATGAATTAATTTAGCCACCATGGGGGTATGTTCGGGTTTACATAACCGCAATTCCCCTTTGCTAAAACTCAGGGTCAGATCACCACCGTGTTCATGTAGAAAATCTGTACCTATCAGACAGTCCTCAGCCACTCCCTTTGGTACCAGAAAGGTATGTTCTACTTTCACCCCGGGCGAATCGTGAAATTCAACCGGTAAACGTACAGAGCCGCGGAACCTTAGGGTTTGCCCATTTATACCTTCAGCTCTAGGGGGCCGCTCTAACGGATTGATTGATAGATTTAGGAATTTAGCCAGATCTTCACTCATCAAACTAAGATTGGCTCCTGTATCTACCAAAGTTTGTACTGCCCTATTATTAATCGTCAAGTATATCATAGGCAAGGGTCGATGGGGAACAGATCCGGTATCATTACTGGTGTTCTCATGAGATCCATGAGAGGCACCGATTAGGTGAACCTGCGAGCTATGATAACGTTGATGAGGTCTCAAGGGCAACGTGACTCGCGAGCCGTCCTCAGTAGGCCATGTGATAGTATGTAACCCTAGGTCGAGTGAGATTTCACCCGGAAAGTGCAACATAAAATCGGACCCTAGTATACAATCTACCGTTAGTGCATCAACAACAGTGAAAGTCCATTGTTTTACGGGGAGTGCCTTTCGGGTGTGCTGAAACATGAGGGGTACATGCGTTACTCCCACTATTCGGCTCTTACCCCCGTTTGCCGTGCGAATGTAGTGATGTGGCCCGGTAGATTCTACGGGTAAATTCAGTCGTGCCGCTAGGCTGGCACTCATTACTGAGACCAAGGAGCCGGTATCGAACAGAGCATCCACAGTATGACCGCAGATCAGTAGAGCCATAAGCAGTGGTACAGTCCTAACCATCAACACAGAATGCGCGTTGATCACCCGACTTGTGTTGTCTACGACCGGCCGAGTTTTCCTTCGGTCTGATTCGTAGTCAGCTCTGCGAGCGGCATTCGATCGCTTAAAAGGGCTAGTAGCAGCGTCAGAGTGTGAGATTAGAGAGGAGTCCGTAGTGGGTTCTTCCTCAGATTCTGAATTTCCATGAGTGTCCTGACGAGAGAATCGAACTATCCGTCGGTCTGGCTTCTTTTGTGCGTCGAGGTTTAACTCAACTGTAGGGGAAGGACAGTGTTCCCGACTATCCTCACTCAGCAACTGTGTAGTGGCCTCTAAATCCCTAGCGTTATAATCTGACATAGAGGAAGCATAAGAGGTATCTCGAGACAGTGGCCTAAAAGTAGAGGTGGCTTGGCATCGGTTGGCAGTCTTACGGAGATTATCGTAAGTAGCAGGACGATTTACGGCCCTTAGCGGGGTGTTCTCATTCCCTGCCGCGTCTGTTCCTAATTCTACAGCGGGTTCCTCCTCATCATCGCTGAAAGGGGACACGCCTGCGCGTCGCACGTTTATGGGAGCAGAGATGGCCGGAGCGGGGGGCTTAGGGTCCCCTCCCCATCGTGACTTAACTCGGCGCATAAACTTTCTGCCGCACGGAGTCATCCAGAATATAATCACACACCCAATAACTATGATCAAGATGACTAACATAAGACCATGATTCAACTGGATAGGTACAAAAGGGAGATGTACGTACTTTTTCATCTGATTCTCTATCAGGTTTCTAGCTTGCTCGTTCTCATATTCTGCAGTCGAGAGTTCAGTAAAATGTAACGGTATCCTACCGAGGGGGGCAGGTACAACAGCTTCCCTAAGTTCTGACATAGTTACAGTAGTCCTAGCTAACCCCAACGTACTGGTCAAAATGGTATTGCCAATAATTAAATGTAGGTATCTCCCGTGCTCGAACCACAGTGTACCAGTATCGGGCACAGCCACTCGTTCACCTTCTGCAACATGATTCAATGAGGGCGAGCGGGCAACAATAACTTCGGTGTAGTTTGTACGTATTAGCACGCCTGCAGGGGTGGTGCGATACTCTGTAGAATTATCCAAGACCTTAATTTTAACATAGTCTTTGCAAGAGGCAAATTCCTTTTCGACAGTTCTATCCGAGAAAGAGATTAATATTTGTAAACATTTAGCGCGCAAGCTTGTGACAATAGCATTTGGGGGACAAAACCACAAGCCGGGGGCCGTTTTGCACTCGGTAACGTCAATTTCACGTACCTCGCCGGAATCTAATCGCTGCGCATATTCAGGCATGGGGGCCATGGTGGTTATACCCCGTTCCCGAGAATTGTACCCCAAGTTGTGAACTGCATAGAGAGGTCTAACTTCGTGTTCCAAGGGAACAGGAATTTCTAACATGAAACCAAAACGTAGAGTGTTGAAATCAATTTTAATTGGGTAGACTTTCCCAAATTGATAAATCAGACTCGGTTCGCGGTTTAACAAGGAGTTCTTAAGGGAAGGATGGTTTCGAATGATCTCTTTTAGAGTTTGTAAATTTACCAATCCCGGAGTAATTTCGGACCTCAAACCTGCATGCATAACAGAATTTAAACCTTCACGGAGTGAAGACGTAAAGATGTGTGCTAGCAGTTGCATATAAACCTGGCGCATGTACGAGAAATTTGAACAGCGGGCGCGAATAATTAAGGTGGTTAAGTCTTGCACAGTATGATGTAAAAAGGCGTAGACCTGCTCATTCGCGTGTACAATTTTACGGACTGAGTCAGTAATTTTCATCTGCTCATTTCGCAAAAGGTGAAATCCCTGCTCAACTGCATCCATTTTACCGTCCAATTTACCTAGGTGATACGAATTTGACAGACTGTTAGCAATACCCCCTATACCCAGAGCACCCGCCAACAGGAATTCGATAAAACGTTTCGGCCTCTTAGGAGTGTCACTCGGAGGATAGGACGTACAAACTCCAGGCGTAGATCGACACAAACTAGCCAACAATTTGGAGTAGAAATTAGTGTTCAAAACGCCAGAATACAGTTTTCGATATTCCGCTTTGATTTGATCAATTTCATTTTCCAAAAACCGGTGCTGGGGGCAGCTCTGATTGATCATACGTACGCAATACTGATCGGTCTTGGCCTTGCCTGTATTCAGGTCTATGCAATCCTCCTCGTTAGCCCACTCAGGAGGTTTCCACTCAGGAGAAATAGAGGGGACCTCCAGCTGAACAATCAACGCAAGGTATTCCGTTTTCTGTGAAATAACTCCTATTCCTGCAGGGCTGAGTACAGCTCCCCAGCGAGGTAAAACTACAGTACCTATCTTAGCAATCTCATCGGCCAGAAAATGTGACGTGCCCGAGTCCGAGGCACTCTGTGCATTGGCCGAGGACAGCATTAACCCTAGCAGCATCCAAACGAGAGGGGTGCTGAATCGGCGCAATGACTTCATAGCTGCCAACATAGATAGAAAAGGCAAAAACATCATGGAAAAGTTCCCTTTCCCCTTTTCGGTATCCTTTTTGTCCAAATTTTCAATCAACTCATCAGAAAAAATTTCACACTGAACACCCACAGTACTAGAGCTTACAGGAATCTCACGCTCTTGGAAAGCTTCACAAACCCGGTTACCTAAAGGTTCAGAACTGGGTACCGGAATAAATAGCTCCTCATCAGTGGAGGTCAAGGTGGTAGGGGTCAGCGCGCCCTTGAGAGGGAATGAGGGTTCAAACCTCTGTTCTGGTCGGCAGGAGCAGACCATCGGCTGACGATACATAAGCACCTTATGAGAGAAATGAGGTGATGCTAAGCATCTTTTCGCGTGTCGCGTACAGTTTGGAGAAACCATCCGTACCGAGCGGGCGGAGTGTCCACTGGCTGAGCCGGTGCCGGACCGAGGACGCCAGTGGGGAGACCTATGTCTAGCAGGGACCAGTTACCACGGTCGCTCCCCGAATATTCGGAGGAATGCGAACCATTCCCACTTCCCCGTCCAGTATAGTACCCATCTGAATTTCGGACGCGAGATCGAGAAACTGCAAACTTGGGCCCATATTCGCGCTTCATTTCTGGGGGAAAATCGGATCGAGGCTCTCTACGATCAAACCCCCTATCCCGTTCGTACCTATCATTAGGTCTATCCCGATCCCTTCGATTATCATGATAACCTGAATTATAATTCCTATTTCCTCTATTATCTTCATAACGCGGCAGGTTACCGTTATAGTTATTCCGGTAGCGATTGTAGCCGTCTCGGTTGGGTCCCCCAGAATTTCCTTGAGAATTTCGGTTTCGGTCATCATTTCGAGCGGAATTTCGATCATTTTGTGAATTTCTTTCTCGAAAAGCACCCCCGCCAGGCTGCCGACAGTCACGCCGCACATGCCCTGGTTTGTTACAGTTGAAACAAGTTGTACCCGGAGGTAAATCGCGTGTACGATCTCCTCGCCCAGAATTTGCTAACTTTTTGGTAGTTTCAGCTTCCAACTTCTCAAAACGATATTTCAAGTCTCGCACTGCCCTTTCTGCTTCAGCGAGTGCCGTAGGAGCGCTGTTACTTTCTCGAAAGTTTGGTTCTGAAAAGGAAGGGTAACCCCCCCAGGATACTCTCCCTCAGCCTGCTGTGCCCGCTCTACAGCTTTGGAAAGAGTGGGACAACCCGGCCGAACTCTGTTTTTCAGTTCCGTCCGCAACCCAAACAAAAACAAACGTAACTTTAACAACTCAATTTGTTTATCAGTAAAACCATCCTCTTCCTTAAAGCTGAGTCTAGCATATCTGTTTAACCTCATCAAATAATCAGAAACTGTCTCCCCTTTTTCTTGCTTAACATGAAACATAAGGGACGAGGCATGTAATGCAGTATGAGGGGGCACCATGATTTTCTTGGCCTCAGCAATCATATCCCCCCATGTCCCGCGACTAGCCTTAGGTACGGACCTAAACAATTCCAATGCCCTACCTTGCAGTGAACTAGAAAATGTATAGACCTTCTGCCAGTCGTCAAAATTCATCACTTTACAGAATCGCTCATATTTTTCCACGTGTTCCTCGAAAGACTCAGAGGGAAGGCCATGGTGTATTGGAACCGAGCTAAACGCCGTAGCGACACCCTGTGCTCGGACCACTGCATTGAATTCAGTTAATGTTTTAGTCAACTCTGTCAAAGCAACAGTTTCAGGATTTAAACTCGGAGTGGGCGAGCTAGTTGGTGGGGTGGTAGGTGACGACCCCGCCCCGTCCTCAGTATTATCCGGCATGACACTGAATTTATCTTAGCTATTTAGAAAATTATTCTCGTACGTAGAATGATAATATTAAAATTAGTACAAGATTATAACAACTGTTATACCCAAAAGCGTGTACCGGGTGAGTTCTTTTAGGATAAATAGGAGCCTCGAGTTTTTTGAAGGAAACAAACAAACAGTTTTGTTGTCTAAAAATTCCCAAAATTCAAAAGTTAACTCCAAATTTTTATCCTCCGAAGGAGGGCTCCACATGTAATAAAATTGGGGTCTACTAGTCTTGTTCACAGTATGTTAGAGCACTGGTTCAACTCCTTTTGGCCTCCCAAAACCACTATTTTAATGCAAGCACGATACCAGGGGTTCACTGTTAAGATACTTGATCACTAGCAACTTCACTCCTAATAAAATGCTCTAGTCCCTAACTAGAATCCCCTTCAAAATTAGTCGTTAATGTTTTACAATGGTTTAATTAGCTAACAGATATCACCGAGCCTAGGTAAATCATTAAACACAAAATATAGTTACTCAACACCCGACACAAGAATACAAGCAGAGTAATATCAACAATGGCAGACAAGATACGTCACAGTCAAAGGTAGCGTTATTCCAAAGTAGACCATAATTAATGTTTCAGTACAACAATCAAGACTTTGTGCATTTACACTTTTTGCTTGTTTTTATAAAAGGATTGATCAACCTATCCTAATTTTTTTCATGAATAGCTCCAGGAATCAAAAGATCACTCGCTCAGTATCTTTCGCTCGCTTTGAGCACTCTAAACATACCGTTCACAGTACCTTACTGAAGATCCAACTGCAGAGTCCACGAAGATGGGTAGGTCGTCCCAGGTCAGGTAAGAAGCTGATTAAAGGCAGAAAAGTGATCACAGAATGGTAGAAATGCAGAGTAAAAAGAAAGGAGACTGGACAGAGAAAAACGGGTAAGAGAGACTGGTTGGCAACGTACAAAGCAAGATTCACTAAGCTCCTTCCGAGAGCAAGGTCTTCGCGACCAAATCCAAGGCTATCTCCAGCCACCGGCGTACAGCCGAAAGTACAGATCAGAACAAGCGCACACAGTGAGACCGATAAAAACCACTATCCTCATTGCCTGCCAACCAGAAACTGAAGTCCTGTCCTCCTTTCGAACTGAGCTTCAGCCAAAACCCTGTTAGAGGGCGTTCTAGTCTTTTTGAGTGTCCAATCCCTGCTTTCTACCGTATTCCTGTTTGTGTCGGTTCTCTTTGTTTTCGGAGAGAGAACCGACCCAGCATGACGTCAAAACGGCTTACGTAACTTTTGGGGTCAACTTTGATTGCTTTAACACTTTTCTCAAGGCTCCGTTTAGACGATCTTCCTTTAATTTTCCTTTCAAGAAAGCACTCAGGGGGAAACCCAGATAACGTCACAAAACACTTAGCGCCAGCAATTTCTCCAACAATCACACAAAAGGAACAGGTCTGGACAGTATATACAAAATTGTTCACCAACCCTCATCAGACCAAGAATTCAAATTTTAGGTAGCTATGGTCAAATTAGTGCCAAAAAGAGAAATCAAAATATTCAACTAGCTAGGTCTCAAAATCTCATCAAATCTTATCAATTCTTCACAACAAATCCACAGATATTCTCAAACTTTCACAACAATTGTTACCAACAAATATTACCAAGCAATATGCATCAATATTGACAATTACTAAATAATATGAATGATCTCTTAAAAATCTCATCATTATTTTCTTTTAAGAACCTCAATGCCAGTAAGCAGAATTTGCTGCCTCCACATCAGTCTTTCATGAAAACAGGAGAATATGAAGGTTTCAATTCAAGCCGCTTTTTTGTTAATATTCTGCAGTGGGAGTATAAATAGATTTCAATTTCTGCATTATATTATTTCTGAAAGCTAGAAATTACAGTTTTGAAACTGAAACTGAAACTGAAACTCCGCCTGAAACTAAATCTGAAACTGAAATTGTTTAGTGATCCCGGCTGTAACTTAAACTGAGACTGAAACTATTTTGGGAGGAGACCTGAAATTGCAACTGATACGTCTTGGACCGCCGCTGGAAGCTGATACTGTAACTAAAGTCGGTTACTGAAACAACACTATATAGTATAGAGTGCAACTTTCTTTAAATCTTTAGCTAAGCATTAAAGGTTTCGTAATTACTTAATTTACTAAAAATAGATGTCTCTGTATTTTCTTCCCTTCTCGGTTTCAACAGGCAGGAGAAATGACAAATAGGCACGCATTTCCAGGGCAATATATCAGTCAGTTTGTGTCAACATTAGCCTCACGAGTTTCACTCAGTAGGTGGACTAATATTGAAACAAACTTAATTAGACTTCTGACTTTCTCTCATTTACCTCAAGATTAGGTTTCTATACCTGGTCTTTTGCTAATAAACTACAGTCCTTTTCAAAAGACATAGATAAGGCTGGCTTAGGATATACTTTTCTGCATAAGGTTACGGCGGGGCTATGTATGTGAGGCTTTTAAATATTTTATCCCTTTTCAAACTGTTTTTCTACTGTTCTCATAAGACCTGATCTCCCCAGTGTAGCTGTAGCTTTCAGATCCCAGTCACGATGCGGAATTTGCGTAAAAGTTAATTTCCCAGCAGTATTTCATACCAATTTTAAGCAAATTTTGGAGAATAATAAGCCTGTAGCAAACCTTCTGCTTTCCGGAAGTTTACTTAGTAAAGTCATCCGAAACAGAAATAGCGCTAATGTATTTCCTAGCCCAGGGACACCAAATTAGCTGTCAAGTTTTTCTTTGACTCTTGGCTCTTGGCAAAATAGTCTGGCTTGACTCATTTTGCAATACTGATGACTGAGATCCCTGCTTTTAGTCCGACAGAATTCAATTTTCAAAGCAAAACCTGTTGTGCGGATTTGATGGAACACCTAATTCAGTGTTAAAACCACCGAAATCACTACCTTATTTGCAAAACTGTTACTTCTGGAGTTGCGTTGAATCTTCAAAATCTTATTTTCTGTTTAAAGTTTGTAAAACCTCGGTGCCGAAAGGCAATAAAGTCGTGTTTCTTAACGAAATATTTGCCTAACACCAATTTTTAATAATTTGCAGCCTTTCTAGTTTCCTAAATCATTGCTGTTGGAAGGCATGGAAACTGCAATTACAAAACTGAAATTTTTGCAAACACGTGCATTGGCGCGTATTTTTGCGATCATACTGGTTCGTTATGCCCCTTTACTTTTGTGCACCATGCATCATCGAAAGCTAACAGAGTACTAAGTCATGTAATCTTTCTCAATCAGTGCTCAGTGATAAATCATGCTTCACTTAGATGGTCGTTAAGGCTCTTTCTTGGTGAAAACTTAAGATCAGTAAATAATTGACTCATTTGTCCCTAGAAATACAAACGTGGCGAGAAATAATTGTTAATTATGATTAATTCATTCCGAGGAAGGTGCAAGCGTTTTCTTTCTCCCGGAAAAAGTCATCCAACCTAGATTATTGTCATTATTTTGTTTTATCCGCTTTCTGCTTTGTTTTGGCAATATTTTTTGACAAATGCTGTATGCTGACATCTGTTGGGTATTATCAAATTAATCTCTTACTCTTGATCTCTTACACATCATACTCTTTATCAACACGTTCCAGACCCCTTGATCATGCAACCAACCAGAAGCGCTACACGTGGCGAAGCTGCCAGGCAGGGCAGGGCAGGGCAGGGCAGGGCAGGGCAGGGTGAAAGACCCAAATCATCCAATTCTTGTTGCCCAGTAGCTGCTTCTGGTTGGTTGGATCATATGGATCATAAAGGGGTCTGGAACGTGTGTCGGGGGAGCGCGAATCTCTTGGGCTCAGAAAGCCTTGTGCCGGATGCGCTCGCGGTTGGATTCCGAGCAGAGTACGCCGCGGGACGCGTCTTAAAGAAACCCGGGCGAGATGTAAGGGAAGCAGACATAGGAAAGATTGATAGGCCTGATATGGTAGTTCAGCTTATGGCCCTGTGGTGTAGTGGTTAGCACATCTGTCCCGGGATCAGAAGGATTGATTGAACTCCAGCTAGACCAATTCTTTACTTTCAATCATGAATGAAAAGATGAACCTCCCTCTTCCTTTCTCTCTCTTAAGTCCTGGTTTCGTGGGTACAAGGGTGCCCGACGCCTCTCGTCTTGGGCTTGTCCTTGGTTTCTTCTTGGTCCGCCAGCCCAGATAGAAGCGCTACGATAATCGTGACGATGATCCTGTCGATAATTAGGCTATCAGAGTACATACGCAAAACCGTAACGTTCGGAAAACTTTTAAAACTAAGGTGGGGCACAAAGTTAATGTCAACTCGGTCAATGTAATTTTTGTTATTACAACATTCGAATATTAAATTGTGAATTCTAATGTTCTGCAAATATTGGAAATAATTTTTTAGTTTTCCATGATTGGGAATTGGTGTCGCGATGAACGCGATTTCAACCAAGAAAACTGAAACTTTGATAAAGTAGAAGAAGATTTGAACACATACAAGAAAACTAAGTGCAAACGAAAAGTAGTAACTTTCATTACGGAAACCTACTTTATATGGTTTTCCACAAGTTTACAGAACAGTCGTTTTGATATATCGATTTTGCCTTTTTATTATTACATTTATTCCTTAATCTACCTGCTCTGTAAGAAATTTGTCAATTGGTAAGAAATGTATATTTGGTCCGGGTCGGGCGGGTCGAGAAAAGTTTTCAAGGGTCAGACAGGGCCGGGCCGCGACAATTCGGCCGTGCAGGCTTCTAGCAGGCAGTCCAACAGATATGCCAGAGGTTAAATTCACTTCAGACATCCGACACTTTCCGGAAGTAATCCTAAATTCGCTTCAGACATCCGACACTTTCCGGAAGTAATCCTAAATTCGCTTCAGACATCCGACACTTTCCGGAAGTAGTCCTAAATTCGCTTCAGACATCCGACACTTTCCGGAAATAATCCTATTCAGACAAGCTTTTTCTGCGCTTTCGTCTTCTCTTCGCCCACGCATATGTATTAATGTCTGCGAGTCTACCCACTACATCTAATAGCAGGGCAGAATCCTTTTTTAGCAATGGCAGCTGGAAATTTTGAAATTAGGTTAGTGCAAAAAAGATTGCTAATGCTAATTATATTTTAGCTTTTGTAATAGTCATTAATTTCTGATGGACGGGACTTTGTCAAGAAGTAGCTCAGTCGAACCAGCCTACACAGAGGAAGAATTAGAGGAATACAAACAAGTGTTTGCCTTATTTGATACCGATGGTTCGGGTGCCATTGGCTGCGATGAACTCGGCGAGGCGATGCGCTCAATGGGAATGGCTCCCTCTGAAAAGGAACTGGAAAATCTAATCAAGGAGGTTAAGAGATAATTATTTTATGGAGACGTATTATAAAGTTTACAATTAATTTAGTTCAATTAGTTCATTTTTAATTTAAATTGTTCGTCTTCTTCACTTGTACAGTCAACATAAGCTGAAGTCGATATGGGTCTGATGTTTGCGGACCGTACTGTAGTAAATTTTTCTCGAAAACACTAATGAGTACACAAACTAATTTTTCCAAGAAGTTTTAAATGAAAATATTAGAGACCGTCTTTTTTATCTTACCTACATTTTTATGGACAACGGAATCAAAATTTCTTAATTCAGTGAGCATCAAACATGACACATTATTAAAAATATATCACTTTACTATGAAAAAAGAATCCTAGATTGTTAGATAGATTGTTAGATAGTTTTAAAAAGAACTCAAAACTTGTCGCCAAAATTCCGCCAAGGTGAAACTAACCGAAAGGATGACAAAAATTCTAATGGAGTTTGCGGCAATTTTTCTAGAAACGTATATTAATTCTAGCGGTTAAACTGATCAAGCAAAGACGCTTAACTTTCAGTTTATCAACAGAGGCCGATGTTATCAAACTTGGGTTTCCTAAAACCCGGGTTTCGTAGTTTTTGGGGTTAACCCTGAAATTTTGGGGTTGGGTTAACCCTGGGGCTAACCCAGTGTTATCAAACAATTTTGGGGTTGGATCTCATAAACCCTATTTTATTGGGATTAACCCTGAGTTTACCCTGTATTAACCCCGAAATCCAGAATAGTTAACCCAGAATTAACCCCAAAAATAACTGTGCTGTCTTGTCTATATTTTTGGAACTAATAGACGAGACAGTCCCACGAGCGAAACCCATAAATTACATTGAATAAAACCCGTGTTTCAGGCTCAACCCTCCTCATCGAGTAGGGTTGAGATTTAGCCACATTAACCCAAATTTAACCCAAGTTTTTAAACCCGAGTTTCATGATAACATTGGGTCTCCACTTAACCCCAATTTAACCCAAGACCCAGTTATGAAACCTGGGTTTCAAAAACCCAGTTCTAACCCAACTTTGATTCCATCGGGTTTGGGTTGAAAACCCATTTTTAACCTAGGTTTAGCTCGAAACCCGGGTTTGGGCCTTTGATAACATCGGCCCCTGGTCAGCATTTATTTCTAGATTGATGCTGATGGTAATGGTGAAATCGATTTTGACGAATTTTGTCAGTGCATGAAGCGAATGACCACCAAAAAGGAGAGTGACGAAGAAATTATTCGATCCTGCTTTGCCGTATTCGATCAAGATCGTAACGGAATTGTTTCGGAGGGCGAATTTCGACGAGTTTTCAGTGAAATTGGTAACTTTAAGGATCGAGAAATTGACGAAATTTTTCGTGAAGTTGACGTTGACGGCGATGGACAAATTGACATTGACGAGTTTACACAAATGGTCAGAATGTATCTTTTGGAGGACTCTGCGTCAGAACCCGGTGACACTGACACTCTTGAAGCTGAGATTACGTCAAAATCTGGAACACAGCTCAACGTCCCAGATGTCTAAAACAAATGTTATACGAGTTTGTACATAGTTGTCCATGTTGTGCCAGCCAAATGAAAATGAGTTTGTTAGTGCATACCTGACATAACAAGCTCGGTTCACACTGGTGTCTAAAATAATTTCATAATTGAAAATTGAAAAATAAAAAATAAAAGAAAAACGTCCCCAGCTAATTGATAGGGGTATCGAATGAATTAAAAGTTGTTTCGTAAAAAATTTACTTCACACTCATAGACAGACTACTGTCGAAATTACAGGAATTCTTGCAGTTTTCTACAAAGTGCTCCTGTGCAGTCAGTCACTCACTAGCGAAGCTTCCTGTATTTCCACAAAAGCAACTTTTATATATTTTACCGGCCTCTGGAATAGTAAAAATTACAGGAGAAATTCACTTCCTGGAGAAAATACTAAGGAAACCTGCAGCTTTTTACAGGAGTTTCCTGTAGAAAATATTAAAAAACCTGCAGTTTTCAACATTCTCTTTCTGATGAATACAATGAAACTAATTTTGTTTGCCCGAAATTATTTTAATGCATTTTGGAATGAGTATTATTTTCCAGATTTTTTGCAGATTAAAGAAAATTTTTTCGTGAGACATCGGTTATATCATTCGATAGTTCTGTCAAATAGTTGGGGACTTTTTTGGTTATTATGAAATTGCTCTTCGTTATGGAGAAATTAGCTATAATGTATGCGCACACTGGATTTTGCCTACTTTTCCAAAGTTTGGCAAGCGACCACCTTAACTAGAAAGCAGCGATTGGGGCAACTAAAACGGGTCCCGAGGTATCCTTGTGTAG
Organism: Trissonchulus latispiculum; assembly: GCA_030248195.1. Taxonomy (NCBI): domain Eukaryota; kingdom Metazoa; phylum Nematoda; class Enoplea; order Enoplida; family Ironidae; genus Trissonchulus; species Trissonchulus latispiculum. The sequence goes on from JASAND010012690.1 coordinate 51,278, forward strand.
AACACATCTGCTAAGTGGTAACCCTCTAGCTTGCGTACTAGTTGCTCTATAATCGCGGGAAGAAATTTGGTCATATCTTTGCAAAAGCTACATTTCTTATTACAGCAGCCTATGGGATACCACTGATAGCGTTGGAAGATTCAAAAGCAAAAATGTAGAACCCAACAAGACTTTTCGAACAATTGTCAAAAATTTGCAAAAACCACCCTGAACGTGATATCTAAGTTTTGAAGACGGATTGCGCGGAGGGTGTTAGAACGCTAAAGAATTTATTTTGGAAGGTTTCATCAAATCTCGTTTTGATTTGAGTCGTAAACCAACATAGGAATCACCCCTTAAGACGTAAGTCATAACACATCAGACATGCAACAAAGGGTGCAAGACAAAAGATATGACAACAGTGTGAACCATGTTCCAACTTAATAACAAACCAACTATTCTTGATTTATTATTATTTAGGATTACACTACATAATAGCATAAAACCGAAAAGTCTGAATCAACGTATAAACATAAGCAAACAACAATTCCTGATAGAGAAATTCAAAGTCTAAACTTTCTTGTTATTCATTGGCTGATATTTCATTTTCATGTGCTTTGCTTAAGGTTCAAGACTATATTATCGCATCTACGTTAATTACACCTTATCCTGTTATCATCATAACAATATTTCGCGTATCACCATCGCCATCTCAAAGCCATTCGCTTAAGCTGAAAGCAATGCATTATACATATTATTAATGAATAATTAGCTTAAAATTTAAATTTATTGAATAGCTTAATTGAAATTATTTCAGTTATAGTCAGAGGGGGGGGGGGAGAGGGAACATGAATAGGGAAGCAAGCCTCCAACTTTTTCTTGTTTTGGATTTCGATCGGTTTGAGCATACTGTTATATACCGTGGGGCAAATCGTATATAAAATCCAATCGTATATACAAACTTCTCTTATACCTCTCTCCGCTTCGGCAGTAACAGGATTTGCCCATGTTTTTTACCCGCAAATCGGGAAAAACATGGAGCGGGTTACAATTGGCTACGAATCAACCATTTAGAGTGCTTTAAAAGCATTGTTTCAGCAATATTCAGCGTGCAAAACTACTTAGGCACCCTTCTAACTTCACAGCAAGCTTAAAAGCCGATTTTTGGTCAAAACGCCAAATCCGCTGTACCTAAGCAGTTTGGGTATGAAACCTGCTGGGAACCTAAAAATAAGTTAGTCGTGCTAAAAATTGCAATATCCCATCATTTTTAAGTTTTTTGAAAATTTTCATTTTTACGATTGAAACCTAGCATGTTGGTGCAGAAAATCAAATTTTCAAGCCAGAACCTTCAAAAATGCTTAAAGTTGGCATATTTTGAGGTTTTTAATGATTTTAAAGCATTCTCTTTCCTATGGGCCTATTAGCTACGCCTTCCTAAAGGATACGCAAAAGTTTGAAACTTTCGTACCATGTTTTCTCCGCTCTAGTGGTCGGATGTTGCGGGCATGGTCAAATTTTTTACTGAGTGTACGTATTAAGGGAAAACCACTATAGCCATTTGATAGAGCAAGTCGAATTATGCCCACATGCAAATTTATAGTAGCCAACTTTCGTTGCAAACATACTTGCAAACTTTCGAAAATCCTTAGCATTTTGGCCCATTTCGGGAGGCCAACTTTGGTCAAGAACTGTACGTAGAAAACCGAACTTAGAAACCAATCCTGTAGTGTATGGTATATTCTGTTCCTGCTCTTTCGGCTGCCGCTCTTTCTAATGGGCTATACTAGGCAGCTGTAGCTGCTGTGATTGGGGAATAGGCGACCATGTTTCCCCCTCTCACTGTATGTATTCAATCATTTCTTTATTACTATTCAAATTTCATTTCACCTGAAATTGAAAATGTTCCAGTCAAAGCCATGAATGACATTTGCGTTTCCACATTGGAGATTGCAGCTATTGACATTAACCTGGATGTGTGGCAGTCAATTATAGTTATCATTGTAATAGTAGGGAAATAGGTTTGTTCAATCCCTGGACCTTATCAGTCTTCCGTCCAGTAATTAACAAAAGTCCAACTGGGACGAAAGCTGATAAGCTGCAGTGATCGGAAAATCAACGGATTATAGTTCAAAAATTAATGACAGCACACCGTCAAACCTAAAATAAAAATGTTCATGCTATTATTATGATTGGTTTTGTGTCCATTACAGCAATTCTGCAGGAAACAGTTGACGGCACGCAATTCAAATTGCCCCCTCCAGTCCTAAGAAACTTAAAACTTGACCGATCGAGTTAAAATTTGGTATGAGCATGTTTTTGATCACGCTAAGTTCAACAATTGCTGTTTTTTGATTCGCAAAGAGGGAACAAGAGAAACCGAAAACTGTTCTCTCTGCGATATTGCTGAAAAGTCGTATATAGGGTTTTCGGGGTCGCAGCACACGAACCTAAAGTCAATTCTTTGTTGCAGTGTTTGTTAGTTTAATGTGCAAGCATATACTTTATTTTGAGCATTCAACTTTGGCTCATACTGAACTAGCGAAAAATTTGATTGATTAAATGAACCTCAGATTTCTCTAATTTAAACTGGAACTATGACAAGACATGGAAAAGTTAGACAGGCAATTAGGTGTCAACTAAAAATAAAAAATACCATTCAGGAGTTCGCTATGCAAAATCTATTGTGTCAAACAAGCGGGTTGCTGCTTAAAATTAAATATTGCACTTAGTATTGCGTAAATGTAAACGAACTGAAATTGAAGTATCACAGGTTTCAAAATTTTTCATAATAGTTCATCCAATGTTAATTTATAATATACAACGTTAATACAAGTTAATACAAGTTAATACCCAGCATACAAGTTAATTTGTCATAATGTATATTTATATATAAAACGCAATATTTTTGTTCTTTCATTCAATGTTCATTCCATTTTGACTGAATCTGTCTTACAAAAAATAGTATTAATAAACAATTAATAGAATTTGTATTAAATATATTTATAATTTATATTCAATTACTTTTAAAAGAATAACTACCCCTCAAATTCTTGGCATTAAACTTTCTTTTGACAGAACAAATTACTGTAAGACATTTCGCTTTGAACAACGAAGGCTGGAACTTAGGATGCCTTTTACTTTTTAAAGCTGGCTTGAACAAAAATTCGACCTTAAAATCACTTGAAGTTCCAACTTGGTTGGGTGGAGACTTTCAACAAGGTGGAGAAATTCAGCATTAAACATATGCTAAACATAGGTCAAATAAAGACTGTAGGGTTATGGTAGTTTTTTAAAGTTACAAGGAATTGAAGGCAAAAAGACCTCCCACTAAGAGGGACTAACTATTAAGAGGTTTCCAAACTAAATGCTCTAGGTCCTCAATATTTCGAAGTTGTAGTGGAAAACCAAACCATAAAATTCTAAAATTGTCAAACAATGCTGGAATTTAGGTTTAATCCATTCGAAAATTCATATTTTCAAGTAGGACGCAAACAAAAAAGATTTAGTTTTTCATTAGTATTCTAGCCTTATCGAGAAAGAGAATGACTCACTTTAGGGGATTCCGACCTAAATTATGAATTAAAATTAAATAAATTAAAAAATCTTGTAACTAACTGTAACAAAATTTAACTAAACTTGTGTATCACAAAATAGAGCATATGTTGAGGATTAAAATTATAGCATAAACAACAAAATTGACTAATTACAGCACTTTGCATTGTCAAAAAACTAAATCTTGGACATGAGTGAAATTTCTTGTACTTCCACTGTAACACATACCTACCATAATTTGGAGATCAAGAGGTCCCGCCCTAGTCAGGTGACACCTACGATTCTTACATCATTCGATAGAGCTCGTCTCGAAGAATACCGTGACATAAAAATGACATGCGGTATTGTCGCAAAGGAAAACTAGAGGCCTGTAAAAAAATTTTAGACGCACATTTGGAGATTCTACTATAGAAAGATGAACTGAGGCGGGGTGTGGCAATGTGGTGAAAAATACAAATTTCTTTGGATTCAGTTAAAACCCAGCTGACGTTATAACATATCCTGAAATTTGGAGGGGATCTTATAGACCCCTCCCCCGTCCCCCAACAACAGGCAACTGGCAGATCCACTCGACGAGACGTGAAAAATAGATTTAGTATTTCTTCGACCATAAAGATAGAGAGAGATTCGTACATAGATAGGTGTTTTCTAGGAGTTTATGTATCCCGTATTTATGTCATGTAAGGACGCTTCAAGCAAGTCTTAACGATTATGTACTAAACTGTACAATAAGTCAATGTTACTCAGTACGATGGTTAAGTACGAGTTAACAGTACTACGATGTGCTACAGACACATTCATACGAGTTAGGTGCATTCACTCGCTGACCACTCTGCCAGACTGATACTAGTATTCGGCGGGCGTCGTCAGTGGCGTACCGACATACTAGTTGCAGCTTTAGGTCTTTTGAACCCCAGGAGTAAAAAGGTATTGAAAAGCGTTTCTGCCCTGTGGTCCCATACACACGTGTTGTTTAGTATATGCATGCAAGTAAAAACAAAAACAAAAACATTCCCCATTATATCATTAATATAATTATACCTATGGCCTGTGGCCAGTAACTTCATCGGGTGCCAGGTGGCACATAATTATATCGGTGGCAAAAAGCCAGATTGCACAGTGGTCTTGATAGTCAGTAGTTATATCGGTAGCGTGAAGCCAGTAACTGCATCTATGGCCATATGGCCATTAATTATATCTATGGCCTGTGGCCATTAATTACATCGAGTGTCATCAGAGTTGGAAGTGGGTAGCGGGTACCCACGGGTACCCGCGGGTACCCGCGGGTAATAGAAATTTTGCTACCCACAGGCTACCCGCGCGGGTAGTTGCGGGTATCTCTTGTTGATATAGTCACTAAAATTTAAGGAGTTTTATTGAAAAATGTTCGAAAAAATAGGTTTCGTGTTGGTGATTTAAAAAAAATCGCTGGTTTTCGCTGAGTGCCCTTCTCTACGATTACTAATCTCAGTAAAAATGGGCGTTTGACTAAACTTGTTCTATTGGTTTACATCCTTAGTGTCCTACAGTGCGTCACCCTAAATTAAGTTTTTGTGCTCATATCCCTAATGTGCGTTTGTATCTTTTACATGTAAATTTGCTTCAAATAAATGAGAATACTGATTCTATAACTTAATTTAACAAAAAAAACAAGCACTCAGACACATTCTTATGAAAAATTTATTGTTTTTTCACACATTTTATTTTTTTACTAAAATTTGTTGTTTCGTGCTTCAAATCACAAAAATATATTTTATAAATTGTTAAAACTTCATTTGCAACTCAAACTCGCTTGAAATAACACTCTAGTCTCACTTTCACAAATTTTTCGATGATCACAGAATTTGTTGATTTTTATGTATATTGTTTATTTACAACCCGACTACTCTACAAAAAATTTTCATAGCGTAAAACTGTTGGAAATGGGGGATATAGCGTTTTAAAATTTCGTTTTCTAATGCAAATCATAGGAACTTGGAAATGACGCACATTAGGACATGCCCGACACACTTTAGGCACAAAAGCTTTGCCAGCAACAAACTGAATTTTTTCTCAAATAAAGAACTATAAGTTACGGTAAACTTTGTCTAATATTGTGAAATTTTAAAGAAATGTAGAAGTAGATGTGCTTGAGGCTTTGACAAAGTTTCATTTTAAAAAGTTTAGTCATTCAAAAGTTATAGTTTGCTGAAGTGAACATACTTTATGTGTGGACAAAATGTGACGCACATTGGGCGCATCTACTATATATAATTTCGCTTGTTTCTGTTATTCAGAACGTAATAGGTCGTGGTCAGTTTTTGGAATTAATCCAAAATTCGCAAACATCCGCAAAGCTCAACCGTTAAAATCCTCTTCTCTAATTCAATCTTGGAGGTTTTACATGTATACGTTCACAGATGGACAAGGAAGAAATACCCATTCCCTCTGCAGATTCCCCCAGAAGGGGTATGAAAATTGTTTTTACAGGCGGTAAAAAATTCGGCTACAATGGCATGAAAATTGCTCAAAAAAGTTTCCAGACTCACATTTTTGACGATTATCCGGCTTCGCCTGATTTTTTTACTATAATCGTCTAAGCAATGGTATTTTTATTAAAAATCGCTATTTGTAGTTAAAACTTGGAAAATTGGTGAAAATAGTGGAATTTTAACGTCACTGCTAAACGGCTAAACTCTAGACTAAACTCCCTCTACCCGGCTAAACGCGCGATAGCCGAACAATACATAATTTTCAGCAAATTCAATACCTTGAGCATTTTTTAATTTCTGGAAGATGCGTTTGACTCAATAAAATGTATTTATGGGTCTTCTTTCGAAACTACATGAGCCCGGGTCTTCTTTCCAAACTACATGAGCCCAACATTAATTTCGCGTAGAGATGCACCGAGGTCGGGTCCGAGGCCGGGGCCTGAAAATTGGAAGTCTAAATAGGAGAATTTTCTTAAAAATTCCGATTTTGGTATTATTCAAGTATAGGCAAAATTACTATTGTTGTTTCCATTCAAACTGATGAGAATTATATCGAACGGTCGGTACCAGTTTAATTTCATTTTGACTTTAAAAATTCCAAAATTTTGGCTAAAAATTGTCAAAAAATTACAAAATTTTGGTCCCGGCAGGCACCGGTGCTTAACCATCGAGGTTGGCATCAGTCCCCAAGCCCTGGTGCATCTCTAATTAAATGTAGAGTAGTTTAAATATTTAAACTTTTTGAAAAAGTTTTGGTACTTTTTTGAAAACATCAGCAATTTGGGTGAATTTCCATATTTGGGGAATACAGCTCAACACTGTTAGGTAAGGTATGTAGGTTAGAAGGTTTAAACTACTTGACATGGTACATGACTTTCTTCTTCTTTCTCATTTAAATAAAAGTGTATTTTACACTATTGGCATTTTTTAATAAATTTAATGGCATAGTAATCATATAGCATTCGAAAAATTTTGCGGGTATCTTGCGGGTATCAGTTGCCTGCGGGCCGCGGGCCGCGGGGCGGGGCGGGGTGGGTACCAGCTTGCGGGTAGCGGGGCGGGGCGGGTCGCCAAAAAGGTACCCGCTTCCAACTCTGAGTGCCATGCGGCACTTAATTGCATCAGTGGTGTGAGCTATTTATTCTAACTGGGTTTTTTGGTAAGTACTAGATGAATGTCCGTTGTATCAAATTTTGTGCAAATCCAACTTTTTTGTATTAATGTCTTTTTTAATACTGTTTTGAACAGTTTATGTGAATATCCTCTTTTAATAGGCTTGTTTTTAATGAAAACTAAACTAAACTAAACTAATGAAAACTAAACTCTCTTTCAGGTCGTGGATAGAAGAATTTCCAAAAGGACCTCCATCATGGAACCCTTGTCAGACTGGGACATAACATGTTTTTAACTCGAGTGAAAGCTTATTTCTTCTACAATAATCTTTGGCTCATGATGACTCCTGGATGGCAGGTTTAGTGTCAAAATAATATGGGAAAGTAATTATTGCTCTGATGGGAAGGTACGGCTTTACATCTTTTCTGAAACAAATGAGACGGGCACTTATCCGCCATAATTTCACAATACACGGTAATTCCACATTAGCTCTCATGAGCGGAGCTAAGTTGTAGCAGATTTTGGAGGGATTAACAGTGATTCCGATTCAGCGAATTGATTCCAATAAATTCCCTAGCAGATTTTTGTGGCAACATAAGATAAGAGACACAGTCATCTCGAAGCTAAGGGATCGAAAACGGTCTAGATACATTTTTCCATCTCGTTATTGAGAACTCCTAATACCTATGCTTTATCCGCAGATTTATGGCTAATGCCGTCCCTGCCTGTCGTTTGCATTGGGCAAGGGCAGTTCAGTAGCTCATTGCTCACAATTTGAAACAAGACTATTAGCAATACCATAATCCTGCACTACAGTTTCAAATAAATGAAGGAGCAAAGATTTAGCTAAAATTGACACCCTCCCGTTAGAGAAACGATACCTACTACCTTCCCTTAGTCTATGTAGTTCACTGCTCGCTTAGACGTTCAAATTACTAGGTTTTAAGCAAAAATTGCATCCCTACTTTCTATAGACATAGGTACCTGTATCAAAGCAGAAGACGATTCTTGGAGTCCATTTCTGCTTCAGAAAGAGTGCAAAATTTCCAAATTGTAAGTACAGTCTGCTATGAAATGTGCACGACTGCTCGACTCATCAATTTAAACTCTAGCCAAACGAGGCAATTCTTCTAAGTGATTTTCACAGTTTGGAGCAAAACTAGTTAAATTTTGCTTAATATAAATAGTTTTTATTAAGAATCCCTGCCGCCCGTTTTCCCCCAGACTTTACCATCAGACTATCTTCCCTATGACGCCGAATTTTGCAATTCGATGTATGTGAGCGGAGTGAAGTGAATGATTACGCAGTACTGAATCCACTAGTGTGAGAGCATCCTGCTGGGTTTGATATGATTTGGCCCAACTCTGGAAATGGCCCAATAACTATGATTGGTGGTTTTACACAACACCATTTGACCAATAAAATTCAAAAGAACGGAGACATGTGTGCACGCATATCTTTACTGCAATTTATACTTGTGTAGGTTGTTAGAAATGATTGGTAATAAGTTTAAAAACTGAACATGTTTGATTATGTAAATCTTAAAGAAAATTTTAAATTTCTTTTATTATTAAAGTTTGCTGCTTAAATTTAAATTATAATTTTCTTTAACTTGTTTTTATTCATATTATATTTTTATTCAATCTAATTTTATTCTTATGGTGAATAGATTGCCAGTTTAATTTAAAAATTTAAAATTTGTTATTTTCGACAGAAAAGCAATAGTTATTGTAAACAGACTTCTCCTGTCACGGTTGTTTATAAGAAATAAACTCTACCGTAAGACCTTTTCTCTTTGGTAAAGTGGCCCCGGACTTAGCAGTTTAAGTAACAGCTGGGCCAGTGGGCCGTTGGGCCAAATCAGAATTCGCCTCGTGCTGTACTCACACATAAGGTACGCAAAAGGACGAAGGGTTTATAATAGGAAGAGTTCCCTAAGGGTTCCCTATGGAATGAGCCGCCTACAATATTGCGCAGAAATCTCGGAGAGCTTCTCATTGTTTAAGCATACTATGGTAAGATTTTTGTAAACCTAGACTTTTTCGACAAATAAATACTGTATCTGGAACTAGGAAAATTGGACTACAATAACATTATCACTATATTGCGGCGAACTAAATCTTTTAAAAGCTATAAACGTTATATAATAATGTGTATTATATAATGTGATAACAAGTAAATGCAAGATCATCAATTCTTCAGAATACCATACGTTAGTGCCGGATTTGTATGAGAACGCCTTAACGTGTCTAAAACGCCTTGTTTTACAAAATCTTAAAATTTAAATGTTTAAACGCGGAGAAGTCCCCCCCCCCGAAATTTTAGCTTTAAAGCTTAAATCATATTGCAGGCTTAATATATTGGACGCGCTGGTTAAGGAATATACGTGCGTTTTCTATTATAAACTCAATGCAATACTAATACAAGGGTACCCAGTAAATTTTGCAACCGATACGCACAAATAACTGACACTAAAGCTGAAATTCTGAGTGTAAAACCAGGCTTGAACATTTGAAATTTGCCAAAACTCAATCCTTTCACTGTTATGCCAACACCGTCTATCTTAGACAAAACATTTTAAAGTACCAGTATCTCGCAGAAGCAACATAATCTGAAAGATATGCCTGCGTTCACAAGGTTAGACTAAATATCCCTTTGGTAGGTCAGAACTGGTCCTCCCAAAATCAGAATTTCACGAAAGTAGATGATTTTTCTAGGTCTTTGCATTTCAGATATTTAGAACTGCTGGAAAAACGTACAAGAGCCTAAAGAGGACACACGTTTTAGGAGTAGAGTAAAAGGAACTAAGCTTTCCTGGAGGCTTTCCCAAACCAGTGCTCCTTTGCTCAATGACTTAAGTAGGCACAGCAATCTAACGTTTAGAAAATATTGTATCCGACAATTTTCCTACACAAATGTATCTGTTTTTGTCTATCGGAAAATCTGATGTAATTGCTTTTCTTGGACGTCATAACAATAGCTTGTTGCATACTCCATAATAATAGGCAAACTCTGTCGCAATAGGTATTCATAAAAAATAATATGTAATATCTAGGTACCTATCTGCCAGCTCAGTCCTAGCCCCCTCCAGTAAGTTTATTAGGCTCAATCTGGGTTACGTACGGGATAAGTGCCATATTCTTGAAAGTAAACCCAATTAGGAACCCTAAGCGCCGGACCAAACAGGCGTTTAAGTAACATCTCTCTAACTCTTAATGAAATTTCAATAGTGGCCAGCTAAAGAGGGTTTAATGATTTTTAGCTTCCAGTTTAACCTTGATGCATCCTTCCCTGCTTCTTCTCATCTTTTCCTGGCACAACTTTTCTGGAAGTCCAAAGAAAAGGCAGTCGAGAAAGATTAACGTTCCAACTTTCCAGAACTGCAGGTGTAGATACAGGAATGAGATATTTAGAGGTTACCACTTACCAGGAACAGGTGAACAAGGAGGAAAAGAGAGTGGGAGGTTTCGAAAGTCTTCTCACATGAGGTGAGAATTGAGAAACTTGGCTACAAGAGCTGAAGCATTTGCCCAAAAAGTAAATTTCTGCAATAAAATTTCCAAATCTTTGTCACCGCTCCCGTTACATTTTAAAATTTTAAACAATAATTGATAAAAACAGGATGTTTTTGTTGATGTTTGAAATGGACTAATCTTAAATTCACAAGCCACATCTTGGAAAATTGCTTATACGGGGGAGCTAAATTTACATTCACAAGGACAACTACGAAGTCTACAGTTGCAATGTTATATACTACGGCTACAGAGATCCCAAAACCCTGAAGAAAGCAAGGATGACTGCTTCCCGGTTAAACTGCTAGTACGATCAATTTATGATGTGATATCGATGTGATATTGATTGATCAATTTATGTTTGGTGCAGAGACGTGAGAATTTTACAAAAGCTGATTGAAAATTGTCAAAGTAAGTTGAGGACACAGAACAACTGTCACTTTCAAATGTCGCTGAAGGATTCCGTCCTTCTGAGTAGTAAGACTGCAGGAAAGAATCCTTAGGCATCTCAAGTAAAAGGTAAGAAAAAGTTGTGCGTCCTTCTACTGACAGTGGTTCGAATGGTGCAGCTCCAAGCAAAAATCCAGCTACGAGTGTGGAAAAATGGGTCATCGGAGTGTTTAGCCCTCACAAAGCATCAATGTGCCATTCTTGTGGGTTTAAAACTAGAAAACTGGTGGCGGTTTGCAGAGCCCGTATAGCAGCCAGCTAAATTAAAGTTAAATTAAAGCTAAAATAAAGCAGTTAAATTAAAAAAATTAATTGCATTTCCTGCTCAGATGTTGATCTCAATTAAGGAGACGTGGAGAGGTCAAATGTAAAGGTCAATAGTTTGGGAGGCCCATCAGATGCGGTAACTCAAAATATGGAAACTACAGTACGACCAAAAAAGTGTGTACACACTTTGTCCGTTTATAACAGATTAACCTTTGGAGTAAGCACAGTGTATATATTTTTAGAATCCTTACGAACCCGAGATTTTGAAAATACGTTAAAATCCGGAATTCCGGATTTCACTCACGGAAAATCTAAAATGATTCGTTTTCGCCGAATTTTCATCGCAATCAAAATTTTGTTTCCATGATCGAACAGAGCTGGTCCTGATGCACATTTTTGCTATTACAAGTTTTTAGGGGTGCTGTCATTAAGAAGTACAAGATTCAGACGTCTTAAAGCTGAATAGGACCAATTTAACTTTATCCCCCCCAGAACCCCAATTAAACTTTATCCCCCCCAGAATTAACACCTGCCTAAAAGCACTAATTCAGTGTCACATTGTGTTTTATTGCATTATTTCTTGTATGGCTTCATATTGGAGGCTGATGAATTAAAAAAATTTAAAATTTAAAAAAAATTTTAATATTTTAAATTTCAGTTTGGTAAGGGGGGACCAAGGGGAAACGAATAATTTTTTGAAAAAACATTTGCTGAAACCTTGCATACAGGGGTTTTCGGTGGCGCTGAGCACGAATCTGACATCCGTTTTTCAATTCAGCTTTTCGTTAGCTCAGTATAGGCTAAACTTGTAAGCTTAACATGTATAAGCTTATATATACTGAGCTAACGAAACGAAATAACTTTATTCAAATTGTGTTCATCTTCTGATGGAACAACTTCTAATGACAACTAAAAGGACGCCAAGTACACATTGTTTCCCTTTTATACAAATTTTGATTGCTGACCCCAATTTAACTTTATCCCCCCCAAACTAGTTGGGGGGGGGATAAAGTTAAAGAGATCCGCTGAATAAGACGTCTTAAACTTTCTGCATAAGACGTTTCAACTAAGCCGCTGATTGACGTTTAATTTAGCAGCTGCCTTCTTTTGGGTCACTTTTGTTATGTTGGCAAGAGGTCATTAAGTTGTGATAAACACATTGTGTATATAAACGTACAATGTATAAACGCATATGTGCAAGTGCTTTATGCATATACGTAGACATCAGCTGAGTCTATATGCACAATGTGTTTGTCACAACTTTGTGACCTCTTGCCAACATAACAAAAGTGACCCAGCAGAAGCAGCTGCTAAGTTAAACCTCAATCAGCGGCTTATTTGAAACTTCTTATTCAGAAAGTTTAACACGTCTTATTCAGCTTTAAGACGTCTGAATCTTGCACTTCTTAATATTAGCACCCCTTACGAAAATGCACCCAATTTCCGAAATTGTGGAATTTCAAAAATTCCGGATTTAAAAAATTTTAGTCATTACACACAAGATGAGTATCATTCGAAAGATTTTTGTGATAGAATGAACTCTTGAAAACGCACTCAATTCCCGGAATTCGCGAAAACCGAATTTCCTGATTAGAGCCAACTGGCAGAAATGAGCCTAGTTTTCGGAATTCACGAAAAACTTCCAAACTAGAGTTAAATCCGGAATTCGTGAATTCCGGGAAGTTGGGGCATATTCAGACATTGGTTCTATTACAAGATTTGTTCAGCTTTCTTCTTCTTCATCAAGTTCCTGGACCGTCGTGAGCAGGCTCAATGCGGTTGGACAAACTAGAGTCGGCCCACATCCCGGAGACAGGCAAGGACCCTGAGGCATGAGGGGACCCCTTGAAAGAATTTCAAGCCTGGGCCGGACCCTAAGTGCAGTCATCTGGCGCCCCTATGAACAGGGCAGTGGAGTGATAGGTGAGACCGGTCTTGTTCCGGAGCTGAACAGTCAAAGCAGGCGGGGAGGAGATACCCATCCTGTACCTCTGCTTGGCCAGCAGGAGGGGGTGACCAATACATCTCTATTGTGAGAGAGTCACCCGAGTCCTTCCTGCTGAGACCTTGCTCCAGTTCCAGCGAAACAGGTTTGTTCCCGTCGAATGTTCCATTGTATCGTCGGGCTTCCAAAGCCGCATACATTCTTTACGGATATATCTCTTCACGGCGGCTTTGGCAGTGATGTAGTGCAACTCCACGTTTTCTACTCCGTTTCAGTTCCCAATTTAGTAGCAGTGTCAGCTGTTTCGTTGCCAGCAACATCAATGTTACTGGGAGTCCACTAAATCGTGACATGAACCACAATCTGCTCCAAGTCTGCCCGTAGCTTCCATATACTGATGGGATGGCCGTTAGAGTACTCGCCGTTTGGCAGCCAGCTTTGAGATTGCCGGCAAGGAACAACGAGTCAGTACATTTTCTGGCCTCTTTGAAAAGGCTACCGTCCTCGGTTGCTGCTGCAGCAGCAACACCTGCCACATCAGCAGCAAAGTAATGTTTCGCCCAGCTGAGAGTTTCACAGAAAGCAATTTGCTCTGCGCTGAAGCTGGAGCACAGGGGGCCAGCAGGCATCTTCAGGAACCTTCAGCCTGATTTGCATCTTTCACAGCACCATCTGTCCAAATCATCAGATCGGCAGGTGGAAGTTTCGCCAAGGCAGAAAGGATGAGTTGCTTCAGTTGATACGGCAGTAGATCATTCTTTCTTGAGCTGTTGAGACCAATGTCAGTATGGATTGTGACATTGCCAGGTGAGTTCCCTAGTGGAATATAAGAAAGGAAGAGCGGCAGTCTTTGTACCTGGAGAGTCCGGCCGCTACAGAGACTTGCCGACCCATAATAACTCTCCAAGAGTACTGAGTTGGGAAACGCTGATTGACCGACAGCCGGCCCGCCTCGGATCTGCTGACTATCTGCCGGCAGTCTGATTGATTTTTCGTATTCAATTCCTACCAGTGACGACTATGGCAGGGCAGGGGGCGTTCTGAAGGCATCTGTTGATTGCAGTCTGATAGGCACTCCAGTCCGCTTTTCTGAAGCAGGGTCTCGGAGCACGGCTGAACGAAGCATCATCCACTAATTTGGATAGGTCCTTCAGCTGGATTAATAGTGGCAGATGACCTGAGAGCGTGTTTTGCAGCGGCTTCCAAGAGTGGCAGTTCACCTTGGAGCTGTGGTAGATGGTTAAATCCGGAGATGTGCCACGCTCCGCTGCAGTTACTGGTGGACTGGTGACGTCCCCACTGTTGAGAACCATCATGTCCGATGAGACCAGCCAGTCTTCGATCAATTCTCCAACTTTGTGTCCTGGTTCGGTTCGGTTCGTTCGGTTTGCAGACCGGAGAGTGTGCGTTGAAGTCACCGAAAATCATTATGTTGGGGGTCGCAGGAAGACTGTGCGGATCCAAACGCTGAATTCTGGTTTCTCCATTCTGTCGCTGGATTGGTGGCACATAGATGTTGACCAGCGTGAGAGATTACTGACCAAGGAGGATCTTGACGGCAAGCGCGTTGGTTCATTGGTCGGCTGCATTTATGTAGGTTTATTTACGTAGGTGCACTTATCCTTGAGAAACTGAGACCGTTTCTGATGAGTGTGAGCACACCTCCTCCTTTCACCGGGCCATCCGCTCTGCCTGCTCTCCTGTTATTAATTTCCTCCGAATATCCAGTGAACTTAGGAGGGTTAGAGGTTGTCTTGAATTAACTTTCGTGTGTCATTGCCACGTCTACCCGTTGAGACTGTAGAAGATGAGCGAGCCACGCAGACTTCCTGTTGATTCCTCCTGCGTTCCACTGGAGGACGGTCAAACATTTCTGGCTCCGGTAAGAGCCTTTATTTATACCTATTCTGGGATGTTGTGGTGGTGGCTGTAATAGCAGGGCGGTTGCTGCCTATGGGTGGTGCTGTCCCAGACAGCGGAGCCTGGGGAAGGGTTGAGTTAGAGTCAGTTAGACGGAGGGCGGCAGAAAGTTGTGGATGGTGAGGAGGACTGAAGGTTGACGAGCCTGCCGTTACGGTAGCTGATGTGGGAGGGAGGGTTAACATGAAATGGGGAAGACTGGAGGTTGATGGACCCGCCGTCACGGTAGTTGATAGAGAAGGGGGACTGTGGAGGAGGCCTTGTTGAGAGCAGGTTGAACAAAACCAATTGGCAAGGGATGAGGTTAGAGACTGGAGACCAGAGCATGATCTAACGTGCACCCATCCAAGACCCCGGGTGCATTGCGCACAGTTCGTCCTAGCGTTTTTCCCCGCAGACCGGGCACCGCCGGACCGGACCGGACTTTCCTGACAGGGCCCGGATTCTCTTTGATGTCACCAGCGAGGAGTAGTATGCTAGCCCACTACGCTGGCTTACCAGGCTCGCAGAGAAAAATCGACTGCACTTTTCGCGTAGGGTAGGGACAACCAGGAGGGGAAGTATTTTCGTAACCAAGAGACCAATCCAAAGTCGGCCCACCAGTCGGGAGCCAGGAAGGGAGAGCCATTCGTCGCCATAATCCGGGAGAACCGGGGATATGGGTTCTACCCGTCCACCACGACCAAAGCGCTCCCAGGGACAGGATTTATTCACCTCATCAAGAGCATTCGAATAATACCTATATTGTGGGTATTGAAAAAATTTTAAAATCCGGAAAATCCGTTTTTCGCGAATTCCGGAATTGAGTACATTTTCAAAAGTTAATTCTATTATAAAAGTTGTTCAGTTCGATAAAAGCTTTCAAAAGATACACATCTTGTGGGTATTGGAGAAAATTCTTAAAACACGGAAATTGTGAAAACGCCGGAATTCCAGAAATTGGATGCATTTTCGGGAAAATGTGCATCGGGACTGATCGTAGAAACAAAATTTTGATTGCGATGAAAATTGGTCGAAAAATTAAAAATATTGGATTTCCCGTGAATGAAATCCGGAATTCCGGATTTTAACGGATTTTCAAAATCTCGAGTTCCTGCGGATTCAAAAAAGATATACATTTTTTGTTTACTCCAAAGGTTAATCTGCTATAAACGATCAAAGTTTGTACACACATTTGTAACCTTTGTAGATGTTTATTTTATTTAATTATTTAGAATCGTGGGCGTATGGTGTGGGCG
>JASAND010012692.1:0-31104 GCA_030248195.1 Trissonchulus latispiculum
ACTTAAGGTGCTGGTATCCCTTTGTGCAGTGCTTTTGTGGGTATATTTTGAAACGCTATAACTTTCGCAATTTTGCGAGTTGGAAAGAGCTTTATACATCATTTTAAAGCTTATAATATGCAGATTCTCATAAAAGTACGAAACTAGCAAAATTGGCAAAAAATAGCAAAAATTGACTGACATACTAACATCTTACAGGCAGAACACAGGCCAAAAATTTTTGAACATCGATTTCTCAAAACTGTGGAATCGGCCGAAACTTTTTCATGTGCTGTTCTCTAAAGGACATGTGGGCCGAGGGACATTTTTTTGGATTTGGCTCAGCAGGTCTTAACGGTCAAGAAAATCCACTAAATGTGCGGTGACACGAAATTTCGCAACTTTGCATTGCGTTTTTTCGAAACTGGAGATGTTTTAGCTCAAACCAAGAAAAAAGTCCCTCCGCAATAGTGGGAATTCTCATCCTGCCAAAAATCACGCCAATCGATTGGGTAGTTTTTGAGAAATCGATGTTCAAAACAAAATAATCGCAGTTTTGCCAAAATCGTTTTTCTGCCAAATCTCTAGCTTAGAGCAACAAACTCCGGCTAATAGGCATTGATAAAATGTGCAATGAGACTGTGTATCGATCGAGTATAAGTAAACCGAAATTGTCCATATGATTTGGCAGTAATTTTGAAAAAAACTGATTTTCTCGAAAACGGCCATTTTTGGATCCCAAAAATCGTTTTTTGCTTTAATACTGACTTAACCACTAGAGATAGCTCAAAAGTTGTAAAAGCAAAAATGTTCATTTCTGTGCCCTCTATCCAGCCATACCAACCAATCCGGTGTCTCGACTATGTACTGAGAGAATAATGGCAAAAACCAAAAATTTCTTATCTTTGCACCTAAAAATGCGGGACTGGTCCCAGAATGTTAAAGAGCACCGAAATAGTATATTTGGAAAGTTTCATCCACTTTCATAAAGAAATAAAGCCTATAGGGTCAAATTTACACAAAGCGATACCAGCACCTTAAGTGGGCGCGACCAAAATTGGGCTAAAAAGCCCTCCCACTGTCCCATTGGTAGCCTAGCCTGTCAGTGAACCACGACTTGAAAACTGACAGTTATAACTGGTTCACACCAATGGCGCCTTTTAATAAACCTTGAAAAAGGAAAAACGAGAGGCTTGCTCGTTTTTAGAAGGTTTTAAAAATTATTGGTTCAATATAATATAATGGAAAAAATTTTTTAAAACAACTTCTTATAAAGCTGATACATTATATTCACTGGCTATACTAGAGCCAAGATATGACTAAACTATAAAATTAATTGATTCGAAAAAATATATATTTTTTCGAATATTATTAATTCCTCCGTATCAAGACCAACAAGTGAACACGTAAAAAGGGAAACGTATAAAAAACAGTGCACTTTTTAACTGACTATATTCCAAAGAATTTCAACACAGGAGAGCGTGATATTAGTCATACAATTTTTATGCAGAGCTTATAAAGTGAAATTTAAAATCAAGTGTCTTCCCACCAACGGTAGGGTTAAATAGAACCACAAGGGTTGTCCTACGTCAGACGCAGGATTAAATAGAACCACGAAGGTTGTCCTACAAAGTAGGAATAAATAGAACCACTAGGGTTACTCAAAAGCATAGTTTCCTTAGGGGGGGGGGGGGGTTGGGGGGGCCCCCGCACCCCCCCCCCAACGATTTTTGGACCCAAAAAGTTAGCTAAATTTGGTCGAAAAATGGTCATTTTTTGAAAAATTTTTCTAAAATTTTGGCCTAAAATCGCTTTAAAACGGTGCAAAAACGCCTAAAACGTTAAGAACAAGCCTTATTTTGATGAAAAAAGGGCTAAATTACAGAAAATTTTGCATTTTTTGGCCATTTTTTGAATTTTCTGAGGTCCGAATTTTGGGGGGGGGGGTTCGGGGGGGTACTCCCCATCACATTTCGGGGGTCGACCACCAAATTTCCGAAGTTAACCCCCCCCCCCCCCCAACCAAAATTTCCAGGGAAACTATGCTCAAAAGGCTAAAAGGTGAAAAAGGGAAAGCTCATAAGGTATTTAATTGAAATTTAAGTTTGTAATAACTTTTAAGAATGTTTTTATATATTTTTATATAGATTCACTGGTAGCCGAAATTAGGGTGGGTGGGGTCAGCCGTTTTGAGGTGGGGTGGGGTCCGGAAAAATCGAATTTGGGGGGGGGGGTAAAAAATTTTTGGTCAAAAATTTAAAAAAATTCGCAAATTTGCTAAAAAAGTTCCAACTAAAAATCAACAATATTCTTCATTTTTACTCACTTGTTCGAAAAAACTTAGATTTTTTTGCAAAAATTTCGAATTTCTCCAAAAAATGTCGATTTTTTACTAATTTTGAGGCAAAATTTTCAAAATTTTGAGGGTGGGATCTGGCAAATTTGGGTGGGTGGGGTCTGGGATTTGGCCATTTGGGGGTGGGGTCGGCACTTTTCCATTTGGGGGGAGGGCCCCCCCCCGCCCAGGTACACTCCTGTCACGGTCGCCAAATACCAGTCCCCGGTTTACTGTCCGGTTACTAAACCGGAAATTGGTTGGCGAATCTGATGCAGGCTCTCACGGGTGCAACTCGCTCTAAATTAGACCCCTAAACTAAATCCTATCCTAACCAAACATTGGACGGTTGTGGCGGACAAAGTACTTTAATAATTCAACTTACAGTCTATTAGGGCATGAAATAAATGGCATAAAGGATAACAATAAATGGCTCACCCACCACCGCTAAACTTACTAAGCCAGCCCAGCAGGGAGGGGCCAGCTGGGCTTATTCTACTGGGGGGGAGTGGGGAAACACCATAGGTGTACCACCTGTTTGGGTTGGGGGGAGTAGAAGGTCCAAATTTGGCTCGGGGGACCCCACCCAAATCCGAAATTTTGGGGGGGGGGAGGACCCCCCTAAACTGTACCCAAGTTTTTTAGCTAAAAATGCTCCTTTTTCGATGTACAGTACACTAAACGTACTCAAAAGCTTCTGTCAATAGTTTTCGTATGCGAAAATAGGGCTTGAAAATTGACAAATTTGTACTAAAATATGCCTAAATTAGCCCAGATTGTGGTTTATAATTGCGTATATTACCTTTTAATTGCTATAAATAATCATCTTTAGCTGTTTATAGGTGATTTATAGCCTATTTCTCTAATTTTTTTGAAAAAGTTTCAGAAGTGGCAAAAAATTTTTCAAAAATTTTGCAGTTTTTACTTGGTTTGGACCCAATTTTAGGGGGGGAGGGGGGTTTGAGCTCGGCTTGGGGGGGAGTAGTTGAGGTCGGGTAGGGGGGGAGGGGGCAGGGGCGGATCCAGGGGGGGGCGGGGGGGGGCGGCCGCCCCCCCCGTCGCGATTCGAAGGTAGGAAAAATTAAGGAGAGAAAGAGGAAAAAGGGCAAAAAACCAAAAAATTTCGCGCCTTCGGCGCGAATTGTCTACTTTTTAACCGCATATTTATTGCATTTGTGAAGAAAAAGCTTGAAATGCATCCGATTTTTCGGAGAAAATTACGATTTTTGCCTAAAAATGTCAAGAATTTTAAAAAATTTGTTCAGTTCTTCAGTATAAAAAGAATTAAAGATCCGAAGACAGATTTTATTGCAAAAACAAAAAATTTCTTCAACTTCTGGGGGGCTCCGCCCCCAGACCCTCCGCTGGAAAAATTTTACCGCCCCCCCCCCGTCACGAAATCCTGGATCCGCCAGTGGGAGGGGGTCTGGCCTCTCCGTGGGGGGGGGGGTCTCTCAGGGGGCAAACTGTAGCCTGGTACACCTATGGGAAACACCCCCCAGAAATCGTCCCCCCTCCAAAAAACGTGCCCCCCTCAAGAAAAGTGGGTGCCTCTTTTGGTACCAACTTTTGCCCTAAAAATTGCTCAGAAGGCCAAATTTTCAAAATTTTTCCGACTTCGCCGAAGATTTTTAGTCGATTTTATACACTAAATCCGCATATTTTTGGCGGTTACTATAAAAATGGCTCTATTTTTAGCATGTTTTTAGAAAAATTTTGCAAAATTTTCGTAACCCTTTCCCCCGAGGGCTTCCCCAAAGAGCTCCCCCAAGACAATTCTAGAATAAGCCCGGGTCAGTGTCTACCTGGATCCTCCATTGCCTTGCTATACGGCTGTGTATATTTCCTTCCACAGATGAGTTCCACCGACCGGTATATATATACCTCATATCCTTAAAGCAAGGATTGTATTTCCCGCCTTGGAGTTGCTATTTTTATATTTTTTCACTTCGAGTCATTAAATTATATACGTATATGTATGTACGCATTTTAGATGGCTAGTTCTCATTCCTCACAGGAAACTAAGCCAGTTCGCAGAGTACTTTCATCTGATTGCAGCGGAAATGATGGCTACAAACGGAACTTTTCTTCTGAAAATTGTTGCGGTAGACACCCCGTGATTCAAAGTCGTTCAAGCACCGGGTATGTCGACTGTGTGGTTGTTATGTAACGTCAATTACGTACGTCAAGTCAGCTGGCCAGGTTTAACTACAAATTATATATAGTTTTGGTGTCTTTGGATAGCCCTCAATTTGTAGTATATCTACATACTGACCCTCTTTTTAATTTGTAGTTGTAAGGTTAATGAGAAATCGGCGTTTGAAATTTCGTATCTTTAACACACAATGACAATATATACTTATGTCTCTGCTGCACATATGACTCAGATTTGGTCACGTGACTACGTTACATGTACTAGAGAAACGCACATTCTATCTATATGTTAAAGATATCAAATTTCAAACGCTGATTTCTCATTAACCTTACAACTTGTACAAATTAAAAGGAGGGTCAGTAAATATATATACTACAAATTGAGGGCTATCCAACGACACCAAAATTATAATTTGTAGTTAAATCTGGTCAGCTGACTTGACTTACCTTATATATGTATATGTATAATTGGATTTATATATGCTATAAACCTGTTGTTTGAAAATTTTACAGTCCTGTAACATCGCCTACATGTCTATGTGGTGGGGAGCTCAGAGCCACCTTGGTGCGAGATTGCTGCTAATGATACTCATAGTTTCATCCGAAATTTGGGTTGGGAGGATGCGCAAATTTTGGAAAGTTGGCGGTCTTCCCCGAAAGGTAATGGGGGTGCCCTCCCCAAAATTGGGACCTCGGAAAATCCAAAAAATTCCATAAAACGCAAAGAAACTGGAAAATGTTTTGAAAAATGACCGTCTTTTGGCTCCAAAAAGTGCTGGTGGATTCGAAGGGGTAGCGCAAAACGGGAGAGGGTAAGTCAAAAATTCTGGGGGGGGGGAGAGTAAAATTGGTCGAAAATTTAGGGAAGATACCCCCTGCCGCATGCTGAAAGTGAGACTATGATTAAGTACGCTTTTTTCAATTCTTTTTCGAATCTTCAAACATAGGGCTTTTGGATGACACCAGACACAAAAAGATGAGCTTGGAGAATATCGTCTCAGAGTTCAATTTTAAAATGTGTGCGACCAGGGGCTGAGTTATGTGTTATCCAAATTGGGCTGAGTTCAACCCGGGTTGAATCCATTTTTGGGTTCAACCCTGAAATCGGGTTGGCTAAACCGCGGTGCTCAGCCCAATGTTATCAAATATTTTAGGGTTGACTATCTTTTCCAGCGTTAATTCTAACTCTACCCAAATTGCAAACCCAACCTTATTTTTTCAACCCGGGTTGATTCAACCCGGTTTTGATAACACTGGGGTCACAGTTTTCAACCCAATCTCAACCCGGGTTGAGATGGTTGATAACATCGGTCCCAGAAAACCTGGAATAACCAGAAAACTGAAATCTCAAAGCCGGGCATAAACTCTGTGTTGCCCAGCTGAGCTCCACTGAAAAATACAAATAAACACTTGATTGATTTTAATGGCTTTTAGAGAAGAGCAGCAACCTGGTTGTTCGTCCAGTACGGCGGCTTCTGCCTCTGGTTCTTCGTCTTACAACAGTGGGGGAGCCAGTGGATCCGCGTTTTCTCCGCCAGAATTGGCCGCTTTTCCACAGGGATGTCGCCAGCGGAAATCTGTCAGAGGTGCGGCTTCAGCGGCCGGCAAGACCACGTCAGCGCCCACAGTGCGTCGATCTGCCAACGCTGAGTTTGCTGACGGTGCAGCTGCGAGTCGTCGTGGAGCCGGCCCGTCTGCTGCTTCTTCTTCCGTTGCTGCGTCAAATGTCATGGAGTCATTGACTGTGTCCGGTGTGAGCCAACCGCGTTCCGGTTCCCCCAGTGTCTCCTGTTTGCGAGCTTCGTCGGCACCTTTGGGTCGACTGATGCTGCTGTGCTGGAAACGAGGAAATCAGGCGGAGGGTGAAGTAAGCATATGCTAGTTAAATGTGTCTGTCATTAGGAAGTGAGCTCTGACAACCCCTAGCGCGGAATATAGCACACTGACTATGATTATGTAATTTACAGTACAGGTTACAACTTTTACAGATACTTTTCGTGGGGAGGAGTGAAAAAGGAGGGAACATTTATGTTTTGGCTTATATATCTTGTATGGAGAAATGTAAAGTAAAACTAGAAGAATGTCTGAATTGACTGAATTCAGGGTAAAGGTGTCCGGCAAAGCTGTGGATTTGGAGAAATTTGCGTATTTTAACAAAAACTGAATCACCCTGATAGCAGGAAAACCGGGAGGGGGGAGATGTCTGGGAGGGTCCCCTTTAAAAATATCTTGTGTGTATAAAAGTGCGTTTTTGTTTGCTGATATATAAGCTCGATTTTCTAGGATAGATATGATTTGCAGCGTTCTGGGTTTTTTAGGCAAAAGTAAGTGGGGGGGGGGACGCCCCCCCCCACTAGTGGGGGGGGAGGTCCAAAAGTGGGGGAGGAACTAAAATGGGCTAAAAATGCCAAAAATACCGTATAAAAGCCTGTTTTCTACATATACTGCTATAACTAATTTTAAAAGTGCTCAAAAATTAAGTTTTAGCACCAAAATAGACGATTTTTTACCAAAAATTTCCGGCGACGCCGGAAAAATTTTTAAAATTTTGACCAAAAATCCTAAAAATTTGACAATTTCTGGGCACCTTAGGGTGAGTGGGGGGGAGCCCAAAAAAGTGGGGAGGGGAACGAGTGGGGGGGGGGGAAGAGGTCGAGTGGGGGGGGAACCCAAAAAGTGGGGGGGCGCCCCCCCCAGTAAAAAACCCCAGGCGTTGTGCCTGCTTACGTACGTACTTGTTCATAACATTGCTTTTATAGCCTGACAGTCCGGTAGATCTAGAGCCGGCCGGTGGATTTATTGGAGAGAACGCCAACCAGCGCAATCCAGCCCTGAATTTGGTCCCGGTGAATATTGGACCGATTGCTAACGGAGCGTATAATGTGCAGTTTGATGAACTGGATTTGAATCGGGCCCTGAGCATTGCGCCAGGCAGCGGAATTTCCATAGTCTCTTCAGCTTATCCTGTCCATACACAGGTGTTGAAATATTTTTGGCTAATAATGTGTACTTTAGTTTTATTGAACAATTTTGTTTCTTGTCCATAAAAAGTAGGGTCTTCGAAAAATTTTATTTAAATAGGCGGATCCAATGATAAGCGGCTCCAATGATACCAATTGTTTCGTTGTTACTCTCACTAGTTTCGAAAATTTTTTGGCGCAAGAATATGAAGTTTTAGCAAAATTTTAGAAATTGCTGTTTTTCGAACATTTGGCAAAATTACTACAAAGGCATGGCCCAAAACTGCCTCTTTAGCATTTCAGCTTGTGTATTCATGCCTTTTGACAATATCTGCATGAGTTATGCTGACAGCTACATGTATGATGTTCAGTACTAACTTATCAGCGCGCCAATCGGTCGGTCGGTCGAGCTCATTAGTGATGCTTTGCCTGTTAATACTTTTTAGTTTGAACCATGTATCGTTCTTTGTTTGAATTTGCATGTTAACAGTTCACTGTGTTCGTATATAACCATAGATTAACGCGAGGGGGGGTCTGGGGGGGGGGTCCAAGCCCCCCCCCCCCCAACCCGGACAAGGTACAAGCCCTATCGCCGTCGGGGACAAGGGGTAGCGAAAAAATGGCCAAGCAGTAACCGACAACAGCCGGAAAAAATTAGTTTTACAGCAAAATTTCCGGCTTCGCCGGAATTTTTTAGCTAAAGTGTTTAGTTTTTTGTAAAAAACGGGCAAAATTTCGAAAGTTTTTCCAAAAATTGAGGATTTTTTGCAAATTTTAATAAAATTAGCATTAATTTTTCGAAAAATTTTGAGAAATTTTTCTTGAGGTACAAGCCCCCCTGAAAATTTTTGTTCAAGGTACAAGCCCTCTGAAAATTTTTTGGGGACAAGCCCCCCCCCAAGACCCGACCCTATGTTAATGTATGTATATAACGCATTTTTTGTTTCTGCTTAGGTTGAATACACGCACTATTTGGTACCTGATTTGATCAGCATTTCCAACGCTCCCTACTACTGGGGCGTTATGGATCGTTTTGAGGCTGAGCGACTGCTGGACAGTCGCCCGGAGGGAACCTTTCTGCTGAGAGATTCTGCCCAGTCAGAATATCTCTTCTCCGTCAGTTTCAGACGCTACGGACGAACACTGCATGCCAGAGTGGAGCAGATGGATCATCTGTTCAGCTTCGACTGCTACGATCCCCATCTGTTTTCTTCCCCTACTGTCACTGGTGAGCTGTCTACTGTAGCTTTTTCTGACCTTAAACGCAAGGTTGTATCAAATTCTGTCGGTACAGTAGCAGTCATGAGGTCTAGTCAACCAAGCTACCCATCCTTAAGTTGTCGGTATATGGGGTCATCACGACTGTGGGGAAAGTGGCAATGACTAATGTACACCAACTCCTTGATTGAATTGTTAACCCTTCTTTCACGCGCACTGTCTTCATGAGAAATAACACTCCTGCTCCTCCAAGACTATTTCCTGTATCAGGACTAGATCTTTTATCCCTCCTTTACGCACACATTTACTTGAATACTCTCATAACCAAAGCTAACTTGCATTTCCATTATTTTGAAATGACCTTTTCAGTTAGGCTTTCTGCCGAAGAAGGAACGCAAAGTGTTATAACGCTTCTTGAGCAGTCACTTACTCGCTTCGTCATCGTCGTCGATTTAGGTGGCCGATCAGGATCTACTCCTATACTCGGGGTATAGAACCCTTGCTTCACCTCATCAGCCATATCTAGTATGACTCTCGCTATGTTGCCTGGACGCACTCCACACAGTGGTTGGCTGGAGTAGATCTTCTTGGCCTTTCGGCTCTGGGTGTCTTCCTCCATTAACTGCTCATGCGCGTGGCAGAGGAGCACAGCACCAGGTCTCTAGCGCAGATGAGGGGGATCATGAAGCAAGCCACGGGAGGTGTGACCAATTAAACTACTTGACTCGTTTTCACCCAGCACCCCTTTGCATGTTTAGTTGATCCCAGGGGTGGGGGTGCCTTTCCACCGGGACTCTGCGCCCTACTCTTGACGAAAAGTGGATTAAGGGTTTTTAGCGTGCACTGCCCCCAGCCAGACAGCACACGGGCTCACCAATTTAACGCCTCATCCGACCAGCGGAGCTGTAGCCTAAGTTTCTTCCTCAAGGAATCAATGCAACGTCACTATGGCTAAGATGAGAATCGAACTTGGACCTGTCGATCCTAAGTCCAATGCCTTAACCATTCGACTACACGGCTAAACAACATAGCCACTTACTCGCTTCATAGATCTGATTGGTTTTAATAGTAGGGTGCTAATATTTACTTAATTTACGTTAGTCAAAACTGAAGTCTGTTTTGTGATGTCCCGTTAAGAGCTGGCTTGCTGTATAGGTCAGGGTATTGTTTAGATTTTTTTCCGTGAGGGGTATGACTTTCCAATAATTGGCATTCTGTAACTTAGTTTACAAGGATAAACACTAAGAAATGTCAACAGTGCCTGGATTTACGCTAAACATAAACATTGTAAGTAAAAATCTCCGGCGAAGCCGAGAATGTTTTGAAGAGTTGGCTGTTTTGGCAAAAATTTATGTACCCAAAAAACTTCCTGGGGAGGAAGTAAAACTCCAGGGATGGGTGATTTCCCCCTGTGAAAATACCCTGGATATGTAGGTTGCTTTCATTATGGTCATTTGCATGTTTGTGTGCTATAATTAGTGATGGGCACTGGATATCCGGATAATATCCGATTTGAGAACAATATCCTGATGTCCGTTTACATTTCAGACAAAATTATGAAAAATTAGAAAATTTTTGACAGAAATTTCAAAATTTTAAAAATATTCAAAAATTTCTCTGAAACTGTTTTTGAAACCAAGGTTTTTGCTTGGCTGTATGATGGCTTGCCGCAGTGCACCGAAAAAATGACAGAAAAATTAAATTTTAACTGTGAAATTGAAAACTTTTCTTGAACTTAAGTTTTGAATAGGCGGATATCCGGATTATGAAAAATATCCGGTGCCCATCACTAGCTGTAATTCTTCTTGTTATTCCAGGTTTGATTGATCACTATAAGGACGCTTCGGTCTGTCTCTTTTTCGAACCACTTCTGTCCAGAGCTTTGCCCCGACGCTTCGTTCATCGACTCCAGCATTTGGCTCGTGCCGCTGTCTGTTCCAAGACTACCTACAGTGATATTCAATTCCTGGATTTACCCAAACATCTGAAGCAGTATTTAAGGGAATATCACTATAGGCAGGCTGTCCGTGTCAGAAACTTTGAGGGCTAGCCTGCCGATATTTCCGTTTTCTTGCAATCATCGTTTGGTTGTTAACTTTCCGTTATGGTTCGCTTTGTGTTTATGCGTATACTCACTCGATTATTTGCTTGGGAATCGGCTTTTGGTAGATATGGCTCACCAGTAACTTATCTATCAGTATTGACTTTGTGTGAGCCGTTTTTGTTTTGAACTGTTTCTCTTGTGAATGTTTTGAACCTTTTTCCTTGTGCATGCGATATCAGTTAAAACTGATGTAGTTTCGAGCTGTTAACGTATATACAGCTGTTGTTGAAAATTGCGACTGTTCTATAGTTTGTATAATATATTCGTAAGTAGTTTGTGTTTACATGATACATTTCCTATATATATATATATATATATATATATATATATATATATATTTGTTAATCTCTGCTTAGTCACTAATTTGTTTTGCGTTGTAGCAGACTACGTTCTTGCGTAAGTTCGCGAATAAATTGTACCAAACTTATTAAATAACTAGCATAGACGCATTTAGCGAAGACCAGATTTAGATTAAAATGAACAGAGAAATTGTCATAATTTATAAAGTCTTAGGTTGAGGTTGCCTGAAGTTAGTTGACTGCTGCGATCATAATGTGTAAAAACTAAGATAGATAGTTTTGACTACGATTTTTACTGATCGCTTTATGTTGGTTTTGTTCTTAGTGTGTCGGTCTTTGTACGTGTACACATGTTTTAATTTTAATTGGATAATAATTGTCTGATTATGCTTTTCTGCAATGATTTTTGCTTTGTGTATTACTGTAGCTTGGTGTATTACTGTAAAGTTACGCATGCGGATTAGCAACTCTGACATAAACATTAAATAAAGCCTGTTGAGTTTAGGTATACTTACATCTCAAATTTTAGTTTGTCCATTACTTTTATTATGGTTAACTGTTGCAAAAAAATTACCACCACTTAGGACTATATAGTCAATTGTCTTGGATTCGTTGAAGTGTATTCTGCTTAGTTAAATATTGTATGGTGTATATATAAACATAATATTTTGTTGACTACAAAACTGTGATAATAATGTATGTCTATTTGTGTTAACCAATGATGGAACTGGGTCACCGGGCTCGTTTGCTCCGAGTCAGTTCACTTCAGCTTCAGCCTTCAACCCATACCAGATCCGGTGTTCCTGATTTACCACAGCTTTGGAAAATTTTTGCTTCTATAATTGTAAAATGTATATTAAAAATTGAAAAAGGTTACGCCATAACGTTATTTTTCTCCTGTTTTTGTATAACAGGATTTGTTAAATGTCTCTGTTTTTTTGGCTTTTCGGGCTGGTCACAGAGCAGACGCATCAGAAATTAACCCTTTAAGACAAAATCGATATTATTCTAGGATTAAGGATTTTGGGCTTTTCTAGAAAGCCGGGTCACCCGGGCATAGATATGAGGCCCGGTTCCATCATGATACTAACGGCTATTCAGTAGTAGTATCGTGGAGCTTCTCTGTTTTAGGTTATCTATAAGGTTCTTAAGTATGTTTACAAATGCTGTTTAGTTGTAATAGTTGCCAATAAGCGTACTGATTTGAATTTGTGAATTGTGAGTCATGCTTTAGCGCCAGAGTATGATAATTAGATTTCGAATCCAGGGTTTAGATTTTGACGCAAATTAGTTTAGCCTGTAGCAAGGTTGGCTCAACTTGAAAATTTCAAAGAATGTTCTCCCCAATTTTATAAAAAAGTAGAAAGAATAAACCATTTTAGCAGATAAAATTAGCTGCCTAGTCCTAATACACTCAACAACTTGTTATACCGTTTTATTTTATGAATTTATTGTGTACGTTAGTGTGCATAACGCAATTAATATCGTTTGTGTTTGCTTCAGCTAAATTTTGCCCTACAGTTGTGGACTTAGTCTGATCAGGCAGGAGTATATAATGAGGAAGAGTGGGAATCTTGGCTCTTCCTAATATTCTTGGCGCAAGATGCTCGGCACATTAAGGCCGAAATCTCGGTGGGGTCCCACATGAATTGAGCTTTTTCTACTTTTTCCCTCCTTCCAGGGTGTTCTTTTTCCCCACTGAAAGATAGTTCTAAGTGCGACGACCGATATAGTTATCACTTAGTCCGTTTTTCTTATAATAAAAAGTTCTAAAATGTTCTAACTAAATTCGAAAATAGGGTTTCCAACAACAACAATTGGGTTTCCTTCCGTACAATTCTGTCTCTATTTTGGCCTACATCTCTATTTCCTGTAGAATAAGGAAGGAATTTTAAAATTGAGTGGGAGTAGATGTTTTTGTTGTCGTTACTATTTGTGACAGGAATATAATTCGTCTTTGTTTTGTATTGTCCCTGTTATTGATATTTAAACAATGTTTCAATTATTTGCTGTTGCTCTGTGTATGGCTTTGTGATGATAATATATTAAATTATCTATCAGTGTTGATATATAGCAATATTTTAGGTAGTCTAAAGCTCAACTAGCTTGAAACCGATACAGTTAGTCGTCCTCAAATCCTTACTAGGTGGCAGTCCTTAACGGAGATCTTGTAAAGATAGGTTTCTTTTTTACTCTTTTAAACTACTCAGTAATGCTTCATGCGATAAACCGATGAAGCACCGATATGCTTGCGCTATTTTATTGCGACAGGACTCACGACTGCTCAAAAACTTACATACAGACAATTTTAAAAATAATGAAGTCATACAGTAACACAATTGCTAGATGCAATGGAGGTTGTAATCCTTTTTGGATAGTTGATAGTAGTAAACCTATAGTTAATTGTTTACGACAAATTTCTATGCAAAACAAAGCAAAATCAGTTTATACTTTCGATTTTTCGCAGTTATATACAAATTTAAATCAGGACAAAATTATTGAAGCAATAATTGCAATAGCTAAAATTGCTTTTGGACATAACCAAAGAAAATTAAATTTCGGTTTTAAATCAGCTTATTTCAGTGAAAACAAATCTAGTAGATGCGTAGACTATGAAACCTTTTGTGAAATGTGTAAATGGTTGGTAAATAATGCATATTTTTGTGTAGGTGGTAAAGTTTTTAGGCAAAAGATACGTATCCCGATGGGTACAAGTTGTGGTCCTTTCTTAGCTAATCTTGTATTGTTTTACTACGAATTCAAATTTATTAAACTTTTGACTAATAGAAACGATTATAAAACGCTTGAACTACTTAAATATGTTTTTCGATATATTTACGACATAACGGTTATTAATGATGGCGGAATTTTCTTAGAACTTTGGAAACTCATTTATCCAGCGGATCTAGAACTGAACTTAGTAAATGATCGTTTTTCACTAGCAGACGTTCTAGATATAAAAATTAACATAGAAAATGGAAAATTTATAACTTCGGTTTTTGATAAAAGAAATTTTTCTCGTTTAACGCTGTTAGTTTGCCAGAAATAGATAGCAATATTTCCAAATTCTGCTGTAACAACGTTTTTGCTAATGAAATTATTAGAATTTCAAATTTATGTAGCAGTTCTGATGATTTTTTAAAAATTTCAAGAGAAGTGTATCTGAAGCTTAAACAAAAGAATTATAAAACGCGAAGTTTAAAACGATACTTTTTGAAGTCATGTAAACACAACAATTTTAATAACCTTTTAGACATTTCACCATTAAATTCTTGGATACACATTTCTAAATAGACGTTTTGTTTAGTTTTTATGTTGTCACACAATTCTTGTTTCATTTTTATGTATCAATTAACTTTCACTAGTTTGAGGCGACCGGCGGCGAAACTATTTTTGGTATGTATTTTTGGGGGATTTTGTAAAAGTATTTGAAAAAACTGAATTCCACCTCCTTCACTGATGAACCGCGGGTGTGAGAATTGAGTCTGGTAGAGGTCGCATGCACTACTCATATAGTTTATGGTACGATATCTAGGTATTGCCTAATAATTGTATTATTGGCAGCAATCGTGTATTAGCATTTTTATGTGTTTCAATGCTGTATTACAAGATGCCCTATCAAAATAATTGATATAGCTCCGGAAATAGGTAACAGATAATCGGGTATGTCCAAATACTTTTTCTTATACGACTGTTTGCTGCCTTCTGCATAAACGAGATATGCGCGTCAGCTCTAGCGTTTTGTATACAAGTTAAGCTGTTAACATTTGCTTGTTGTGTTTTAATAGGGGCTGTTGTACACACTGAAGTGCATGGGTTCAACTGTAGAAGGATCTTCATTTGTGCAGTTAGTCACAAAAGTTCTTTTGCATTGGTATTTAATGTCCTTTTTCCTCGTCAATAAAGCCGACTTCATGAAATCCATGAAGATCCGGGAAGCACTCCACACTGACCACACCGTTATTGAATCCGGTCAGGGGACAGGGTGCGGGAAGAAGGGAATTGACCGCAATGTTTGCATCTTCCGGAACTTTTGGTTTGTTTTCAACGGCCGCTTTCAGCAGGCTGTCCATGTTGTTCTCTGCTTCTGCAATCACATCATCGTCTAACTTCAACGAATGAAGCACTCCAAGAATCAAATTCTGAACACTGACCTTCTTTCCACCAAACCAGATTATCTGATCCTTCAGTCGTTTGACGGTTTTACCCAGAAAGTGTAATCGTCTCAGGTAGCTAGCAAGAATCTCAATTGTCATGGTGGTAATCACTAAGCCTAAGACTATGTAGATGCAAGTGAGGATAAGTGTGTTATAGTTTTCTGGTACAATGTCGCCCAAGCCGATGGTGGTAAGACTGATGACACTGAAGTAGAAAGCGTTTGAGAAGCTGAAATTTTCCCAAGTCGGTAAAAGTATGCTGCCCAGTCCAACCCATGCCATAAAAATTATTAAAAGCAAAGGAGCTGAGATACGGTCAAGTCTTTCCATTTGTTTGGATGGCTTCCTAAACACAGGAAACAGAAATTCCGAGGATTTCACGTCACATCCACATCGTTTAGATGGAAAACCCTGTGCGTACTTCATGGACCGATACTGTCGTTTTATTCAGAAATATTAACGTTTAATCAACAACGTATTAAACAGTTATCCCCACAGATAACATTTTGGCATACGTATATAGAAAAGGGATTGGATAATTTCGTTCTGTTGCCTAGGCAGACACGTCTTCGAGTAGTTTGAACTTCTCATTCATCTCATCTCTAATTTTTGATTTTTCAAACTAAAGAGGTTCACTCACTTTTGTTTTAATCCCTTCACTTTCCAATCATAGTATTTATCTTGAATACCAATGATCATTTCAGTAATGGTTTTGCTCCAGTTACCAATGCATAACATTGTCAGTGGTATGCCAAACATTGCGTAAATTACACAGAAAAGTCTGCCCTCCTCCGTTACTGGTGCTATGTGACCATAACCTAAATAATGGAATAGCATATTGAAGATACATAGAGAACACGAGTTATGTAGTTAATTTATTTGATACTTTTGTCGAGCGCACAAGACCTCCCCCACGATAAGCATATGATCATTACTGCTGATAATTTTGTGATTAGTCTACAGCAACGGACCGATAGTAGTGACAAGGCTGAAAGTGAAAAGAACCGCTGATCCGTAGGACCAGTCTTCTGGAGGTAGTACATAAGTTTTGGCGGCGATCTGATTTTTTCGATTTCCAGAATCTTTGACCAGCTCATTGATAAGGCGAATGAAGTCTTCGTCGTTTTGTTTGGAGTGACGCATACGCGGAATAATCTATAATGAATGCAAATAGATAAAAACTTAAGTTTTATTATAACAATAAACAGTAACAAGAACAACAGCAGCAGCAGTGAACCTTGTGTTAAATATTCAAGTTGGATTTTGTACCTCACGTCAAGTACAGGCATATTAGCAAGAGTGCATAATGATAAGAGTATGACAAGCGTCACACTATGCAGTGAAAGCCAAAACTATGCTATGCGCGCTATCGGCTGACCCCCCCCACGAATTGACCCCCCTCTCACACCGCCCCTATATGGGTACGTGGTCCAAACGGGGGTCGCTCACTGCTTTGCATATATAATTACACGCTGAAATTAACAAGGGCCCAATTTGGGGAGGTGGTTTAAGCGTGTATGTTTAACACTTGTATGTAGAAAACATGCTAAGCGAGTGAGTGACCCCCGTTTGGAACTATGTACCCATATAGGGGCGGTGTGAGATGGGGTCAATTCGTGGGGGGGGTCAGCCGATAGCGCGCATAGCATAGTTTTGGCCGGTAGTGGGACACTTCGCCACACTTTAATTGCTCTTTTGTAAATGCGATAGGGAATGTCCTTTACACTCCATTAAAAACGAGAAGGAAAGGGAGGGGGCAGGACAAACTATGTATTAAACATGAGACAATTTTGATAAACTACAGCAATAAAGTATATATTGACCAATATGGTTTTCTATTGTTTTTCAATACTTCTATAGCAATGTTAACTATAAAAAGCATAGCCTTATTTTGGCTTTGTTTTAATCTGAAATTATAGGTTTTGCCTGCAAACTCTTTCATCTTTAAATCGAAACACATTTTGTTTTTTACGAAATTAAAGAGAATTTTTTAATTTAAATTTGTGGAAATGAAATTTTATTTTTAACTAATATTTAGATATTATTAACACTTTATAAAAATTTAAATAAAAACAACAAACATTAAACATACTAACAAATCCTTCACATTTTATAGCTGTTGCCCCCTCTTTCATCATTTACAGTTAAAACCTTTCCTAATATTTAAGTCTAAGTTCAAGTACCCAATCAGAACAATAGTGTGGCGAAGTGTCTCACAATCAGTTTTGGCCTTCACTGCATAGAGTGTTACGCTTGTCATACTCTTATCATTATGTACTCTTGATATTAGGGTAACTGGTAACGATCCC
Source organism: Trissonchulus latispiculum (assembly GCA_030248195.1). Classification (NCBI taxonomy): domain Eukaryota; kingdom Metazoa; phylum Nematoda; class Enoplea; order Enoplida; family Ironidae; genus Trissonchulus; species Trissonchulus latispiculum. Next base: position 17,516 of record JASAND010012692.1, read on the forward strand.
AATAGCCCAATATCAATTGCAGTTCGTGAAAGTATTTGCTCAATTAGAACATAAGTAAGTGGTACAGTACAGATCCGTAAAACTACAAAAGTATCCGGAAGCATGCATACGTTGTGCTGTATGAGATTAGTAATGCTATCCACGGTTAGGTTTCGGAGAGTGACATGGAGGGGCTTCTCATTGACGGGTTTCTCCAACCAGAGAAAAACAGCGGCGCCAGTCAGAACATATAGTATGGCTGAGAGTGCGATGCCAAATCGAGTCAAATATCCAAGTCCCACATCGGATGTCTAGAAAATGACAACCAACAGGAATTTTTTATTAAGTTTATAACAATTTCAATTAATTTATAATAACTGAAATAAGATATTTATTCCTTTAGGATTTTTAGATGAATAATAAATAATAAATAAATGGTATAAAAATAATAAGCAAAATAAATAATAACGTTAGGGGTTAAATATCAGTAAATCCGAAAGGTTGAAGTCAGCACAATAAACTACTCTCATCGTCCGGGGGGTGTCGCGTCGTGTCGTTCTACGCTTACTCCAAAACTCGGCAGTTCGATCCCCGCCTTGGACACTTTTCTTTACATCTTTCAATCCAGGTTTCAACCTTTCAGATTAGAATCTTAAAATGAAGGCATTATAGCATTAATTTTTCAATTGATAAATTTAAAAAGATCATAATAATTTCAATCCTACCTGTATATTTATTATATGTGCGGATCGCGCCAGCTTGTTTTTTATAGTCTGCATTTGTTTAAAACTTATAGGAACTAGAAATATTGACGAAGTAAGATGTTATTTATGTAGGTTAACGCAAAGGTTGGACATGTAACCTGGCTGGAATTGGATTGGGACTATATATACATACTCTGAAAAAGCGGTTCTGGCATTATTTGAACACCTATCCAATTATTTTTACTGTCTCGGTATTTTTATGGAAACAGCAAAACTAGCCAAATTCCATCTGCGTCCACTACAAAGCATCTGACAAAAGGGCTCTGTTTCAGCGTCTCGTCTTTAAAAATGTGGTTGGTCGCTCTTGTTTTTTGTGCACTTTATAATCACAGTATTATTTTTTCGTCTGCAGTTTAGTAGACCCCCGGTTCCACATCCAGTCAAACCATTGCTTTACATTGTACTAATTTTGTCAACAATTATTGACCTGAGATTTTCTTCTTTGGCTGATAGAAACGCGGTAGTTAATCATGAATAGTCAGTAAATGCCTATATCACACCAAATACTTCATGACACCACCAAAAGAAATATAATGCAGGAAAATAATGAGAAAGAGTCTGACCATTATTCAATATATACAAGAGTGAAGAACGTCCGGCTAGCCTAGGTTAGGTTAGACCTATTAGCTTCTTAGATATGGGAGAGCAAATCCAATCTGTCTGTTTTGTTTGCAAGGTATTAAACCCGTTTCTAATTACAGACAATGAGAAATCTGGCACCTTACCACCAGTCTTAGAAATAGTATTTTGGTACATAGCACGTAAGCAATACGCAATTCTTAACTCAAAGTATTGGCTGAGTGCCACATTGCAATTTTTCTGTTGTTTACACTCTTAATTACTTTTCCCACTTTGCACCTAGGCAGAGATAGAACCGGCCTCGGTTTGAATCTTTTCTGACTCCGCAGCTCATCACTTTTAAAACCTGACCAATCGAGCTAAAATTTGATGCTTTCTAGGCATGTAGCAGAACATGAACTTTCAACCTTAAGCTTACAACGTTAGCTTATATCGAGCTAACAAAAAGCTGAATCGAAAAATGGGGTTTAGATTTTTTACCCTTATGATACCCTTTTATATGTGCGATACTTAAGCAACATCGGTTACGAAAGGTTTTCTGTTTTTTGGTCCCACTGGGTCCATAACCAGTTAAAAAGGGCTAATCTCAAGCTTGTCAAACTGGATGGCACCCGACATTTACTGGCAACTATGTATAGACAACTCAATGTATATAAAACAGAGGATGGAAATAGAAACAATTAATTTCTTAAAATCTGACAAAATGGTCGATTATTATTACGTGTATGCCTGTTATTGATCTGCCTGCACGCCTAGTGTGCGTATAGTGGTGGGTACGAGTCACGAGTGCCACTCGAAGTTCCACAATTTCGGACCTTCAGTGGTACATGAATTTCTTCACTAAAACAGTAAAGACTCGTGAATTTTTTTACATAGTTCACTTCCTACTTGAGCGGATTCAGGTAACGAAAGCAAAGATTTGTTTGATTGTTTGTTTGGGTGGCAGAAGAACTCCGACATAGCTTAATGCGACTTTACCTATGTAGCTCAGTTGGTTGAGCGTACCCCCAGTGCGCAGGATAGTAAGGATTTGAGTCCCACCAAAAGTTCGAGTATTTCAAGCCTTCGGTGGAACAGGACTCACGTTGTCACTATTATTTCTGCTAGCAAAACAATATTTTAAATATATTTAAAATTTTATACAGTAACGTAAAGTAAAGTAGAGTAATCCAGTGATGAACGCACTTTGGGTAACCGCACCGCAATTTGGCTGCTCCACCATGAGGCGGCCGCCCCTCAAGTCTCGGCTAATTGATGGCAAGGGAGGGAATAAAATAACATAATTGACAGCTTAAAAGCTTGATTGTATGAGACGGTGTATGCTGCAAATTTTGTCAACTTTTGGAAATAGTTACTTACAAATTTGTTTGAAAAAGAAATGTTTAGGTAAATCTAAAAGCAAGTCTTAACATACCTTTCCCATTCAATTGGTTCAAGCCGCTAATTTTCAAAGCTTGATTAAAGGAGCTGCCCATAAATCACTATGGAATGTGCTGACATAAGTGATCTAGGTTTCATGCTTACAATGGCTCTAACATTTGAACATGAACGGTGCTACGTTTTGTCACTTTTATCTTAAACTATACAAACCTTCCAATCCTTCTAGTAGTCGGTATTATATAGGCTCGTGGATTACGAACAACACCTAGTTAGCTAGCAGTAGCAAGAGTGCATAAGAGTGTGACAGCTGGCAGGTTCTCTGTTATCAGCTGCAGGTATATGCTCTGCACGCTAGCGGCTGACCCCACCCACAAATGTGTACCTAGTGATCCCCCACAAATGTGTACCCAGTACACGATTCTGTAAGCTCACTCGCCGTATCTTTACGTGCTAAAGTTCGAAAACACAACGCCTGCGTGCGTAAACATAGCGTTCGAATTCCTTTGAAGTGAACATACACATTTGTGAGGGTGGACAGCAGTTAGCGTGCAGAGCATGCACCTGCAGCTGATAACAGACAACCGGTCAGCTGTCACACTCGTACATACTAATGTACTCTTGGTAGAAGTAGTTAGCGATAAATTTTCAAGTATAGTTAGCGCATTATTAGCAATAGCCAATAACTCTGCTAATTCTAGATTCAAAAGGTATGGAAAGGAATGGAAGCGTAATATACATTACAAAGATCTGCGATTACAGGGTTTCAGTATTACCTAAAACTCTTGTCCTTACCATTTAGTTTTCTTTCTTTCATTTAAGATAATGCATCAAAAATAACAACTAGACTATTAAAAAGGTCTCTTTTTTGGAAATCGGCTTCCCCCCAGCCCCCATCTCTTACAACGCCAGGGAGTCCTGCCCTGCGGCGGCAGCAACAAGGGTTAATTTATTCAAACCAATTAAATGATAGCAAATGATAAATGTTTCCATCAAAAGGATCCAAAATTAATATGAAAACGGTTAAGACTAAAACAGCGGGTTTTGATAAATAAAGTGATGAATTTATTTGATGAAAGCACCAGCTCTGTAATTTTATCTTCTCACCGGATGTCAACGGGACTCGGGAGTGCGCTTTGTTTTAGATTTTACTCACAGAACCCACAGTTTTGGGTTGACAGCTAGAAGCTACCAAGAACTGAGAAAATAGAGCTTTTCTTTAGAGGTATTAATCGGAAACAGGTCAAAATGGAGGTTCCGCTTGCCTTTTACAGGTTTCTGAGAATGTAGTTAACTTTTTAAACAAAAAGAAGCTGCCAGCAGAATACCTATATAAAATTGGCTATTTTTATCACTACATACACAGTACTTTAGATTGTTAGAAGGAATTACACATTACACAGATGCCATTTAGGATTTAAAACATTTAAGAACATAGAACTTCAAATGAGTGGGCCGTTACATATCGCAAATTTGAAGGTTATTAAAACTAATTGGAGGAAGGAAGAATCCCGAATTGACATATATGTTTTTGTTTCTATACCTAATTTTATTATATACCTAAAAATGCGGTAGATCCGTTTATCAAATCGCTTTAAATATATCTGCCCCAACCTTTATCTAAAACTATACTTAAAACTTACCAGCATTTGAAGTTTTGACAGAAGATTGTTGGGACATCTTCCACTAAATTGTGATAATCTGACAAAAATTGACGCCGTCATGAATGGGGTGGAATTTCGAAAATCTTCTTTTTAATAAGCAAAAAGATTAGTTTGGAACCAAACCAAATTCCTTTCCTCATTAAACCAAAAAGCGCCAGCTAGCAGCTGATGGATCCAGCAAAGCATTCGACTCAGGGGATTATTAAGCATGGATTTTTAGGTGAAATGGGCTTTATAATTATTGCCACAAACTAAGCCGGTTCTGCTCTTTTAATGAACGAGACCGTATTTGAACCGATTTAGTGGAAGGTTTTTAGAGAGCAACAGGTTTGCTGCCGATGTGAACATTTTCAAGAATACTACAATCTGCAATCAAAATGTTTTCATAAAATCAAATGAATGTTGCATTCACATGGTACCCACTCCATAAATTTTCAAGAAAGTAGTGTTGTTTCAGTAACCGATTTTAGTTTCAGTTTCAGTTTCAGTTTCAGTAGGCGGGCCAAGACGGTTTCAGTTTCAGTTTCAGTTTCAGGTCTCCTCCCAGAATAGTTTCAGTTTCAGTCGGGATCTCAAAATAATTTCAGTTTCAGTTTTAGTTTCAGTCGGAGTTTCAGTTTCAGTTTCAGTCGGCCGCCTAAAGTAGTTTCAGTTTCAGTTTCAGTTTCAGGTCTCATCCCAAAATAGTTTCAGTTTAAGTTTCAGTTTCAGTGCCTGAAACTGAAACCTGTACATCCTGAAACCTAGTTTCAGTTTCAGTTTCAGTGCCTGAAACATCACTACAAGAAAGTAAATACTAAGAAATAAGAAATAAGAAGTATTATTGTTTCAAGCCAGATTCACTTTCACTAATCACAAATTTATCTTAATACACTCTTAAATATATTCCTAAGGTTTATCTATAAAATCTCTTAGGGAATGTACCTTTCTATGTGCTTATGTATGTAATCTTCTATATATGGACGTGTCTTTATTTTTCTTCAATATTTATTGACTATCTGCCATTTCAGATTAAACTTTTGCAGTCGACAAGGGTATTGATCCGTCACTGACGGAAATTGGCACATCTTCCCTGACAGAGCTTTCGTCGTCAATAAATCGAACGTTACAGTGAAAATGAGTGGTCTGAAAGGAGTTGTCCGTCACAATACCTCCCATCCAATCGGGAAAGGGTGTTGGAACCGGCAGGAGACTGTTCAACAGGGCCGGATTGGTTCTGGAAGGATTCTGGTCCACGGCTGCCTCCAGGAGGGACTCCATGTTGAGCAGAGCGTTGTTGATAACGTCCTGATCCAGCTCCATGGAACTGAGAACGTTCACAACCAGGGACTGGACGGTGATCCGCTTCCCACCAAACCAGATGATGTGTTCCTTCAGGCGTTTGACCCGCTCGCCCAGGTAGTGAAGGCGGCGCAGGTATTCGGCCAGAATCTCGATGGTCATGGTGGTTATCATTAGGCCCAGTGTTAGGTAGAGACAAGTGAAGACTAGAAAAGGCTCATTCTCGGGCACAATGTCGCCTAGGCCGATAGTTGTCAGACTGATGACTGAAAAATAGAGGGCATCAAATAGGCCCACCGATTCCCACCAGTGATACAGGAGGCTGCCTATGCTGAGCCAGGCAATGAAAATGGTCAAAAGCAACGACGCCGGAACGTGGGTCCATGGCTCCGGTGGCTGAGGTGGATTGCCGAATTTTCGTCTAAAATGGGTAAAACTCAAAGTTATAAGTTAGATAGAGTTAATGATGAATGATATTATCAAGAAAATATGTGGAAAACGTTTACAATGCAAGTATTACAGATGTCGAATGCTAGACATAAAGTTGCGTAGAATTTGTGAGTTGTGAGTTGTGATGCCGGGAGAACCGCAAGATTGTGACGGGGAGACCCGCTCCCGGTGCTAAAGAAACTGTTCACTTGCCTTTGTGCCAAAACTGCCGGCAATGGCAGTCGGCAGGGTCACACCGCAGTGCAAATGTCCCAGCCTAATCGACAACAGCAAAAATTTACATCTCAAGATAGCAGTCCTGAGAAGTGCTAGTAATATTATGTCAAAGATGGCAGCTCCCACGATCCGGAAGTAAAACCTTATGTATTTGTTAACTGTTTGTTGTATGTGACTGACTCGTCTGCTTTACTTTTTGCTGTGATTCTGCTTCCAAGCATAAAACTTTAAGTGAGCGGAAAGCAGAAATTCAGTGAAAAATTTTGTCAGATTTCCAATGCACAGGAGCATCAATGGAATTCCCAGAAGTGAATAGCAAATACACAAAAATCGGCCGGTGTATGTTTGAGGAACGACATCACCATAGCCTACAAATAGAAAGTACCACTGTCTTTGACGTAAGCTGTAGTAAGACAAGGTTGCAGCAGACTTAATTATGAATATAGAAGTAAATTCTTAGGTACAGATGTACCATATTGCCTTTCATCCCCCCTGGCTATAATTACTAATTGTATTGTCCGAGTTTTGCAAGGAGTTGGCCGCCTTTGGGGGGAAACCTCTACGGGATGGAGCCAACGGGTGAACGCGATGCGGCGAAAGCAGCGCGGTCACTTCTGCCCCGGCAGTATCCTTGATGACGCCTCGGATAATTGCATACAGCAATTATTCAGTGCCAGACCTACGCCCACAACCCTCTCAGTTAGACAAAATTGGGTCTGGCACTACCCCTCCAAGCGAAAGCGACTGGGGTGTGGCACTAAGTGAAAAAAAAAGTAAATTCTTGTGAACTTGCACTAATTAACACAAAAGGTGGCAAGCTAGTATGGATAGAAACAATTTCACCTTTCTATTAACCTCTGCAATTATACATCTGCGGCATGTGCACGAACAATAACCATAATACAGTTGTGCACTGATCGCCTATATGAATTAAATTAAATCAAGATTAACTGCGGTTTAGCAGAAGATTAACTATTGGCTTCATATTCAGTTAGTTGGATTTGTGTTCAGCTAATCTAAAGTCCTAATTTATTTGGTACTTTTCACCGCCAGAATGCACGATTTCCTTTGACAGCCTTACCAATGGTTGTGAGCAGGCTGAAGGCAAAAAGAACAGCAGATCCAAAACTCCACGGAGGTTCTGGAATGTGATACGTAACATTGTTGGTGGATCCTGAGACAAGATCTTCAACTAGCCGTCGAATAATGGGCAAAAAGCTCTGATGATGTTTGATACGAGAAAGTGGCAATATCTGTAAACATGAATAATTATAATCACATAATTACGTTAAGCTGTAATCAGATAAAGATATACTACTACTATTTGTGTCTCTGCACCTAGAAATTAAATAAACTAATAAACAGTATACAATTTTATTGGCTTAATTTTATCAAGAGTACATAATAACTAAGAGTGTGACAAGCGCAGCACTCTTAGCAATCAGGCTGGGGACATCATCTGCACGATAACGGCCTACCACCCCCCCACAAATCAGACCTCAGTGCCCCCCCCCACAAAACAGACCCTAGTGGATTTGACCCTCCCCCCCACAAATCAGACCCTAGTGAAATGACCCCCCCACAAAATAGACCCTAGTGAAATGACCCCCCCCCCCAAATCAGACCCTAGTGAAAGGGGTCTGATTTGTGGGGGGTAGGCCGTTATCGTGCAGATGATGTCCCCAGCCTGATAGCTAAGAGTGCTGCGCTTGTCACACTCTTGGTTATTATGTACTCTTGATTTTATTAATACTAGTCAGCATTAATCTTTCTTTTATTTGTGGTTCTTTAATTCTACTGACAGTAACGGGGTTTTGGTAACTACGGTTTTGGAAAAGTAGGGCTGAGCATTCTTTTTTTAATATTCTTCGAATGGACAATAGCAAGCAAAAAATTGGACTCAACTCATTTTCGAGAATCGTAGACAGAACAAACTGTACTAAAACCATTCTAGATTTAGTGCATGAAAAGACGTATATATATATATATATATATATATATATCAAAAGATTAAATGCTTACATGATCATGAATAAATTCACTGGCAGTGTCCGCAGTCAGATTATATACAGTGATGTATTTGTGGTTGTAATCTGGTCCTTCGATGTAGAGAAAGGCAGCGGCTCCCAGAAGGATGTAGAAGATCAGTAGGAGGAAGAGAGATCCATGGGTCAAGGCTTTGACCACAGGTTTGGGAAACTGTGACAAAAGATAGTCATATAGTCTGTCTATTTTATTATCAGGAATGTTCATTGAAACGTGAGACTTTTAAGTTTCACAACTTCTCCATACGTAAGCTAAATTGAGAGGTGACAGGAGGATAATCTGAGGCAATCAGGTTCGTCATTAAACTATTTTGGATAGGAAATCTATTTAATGACTGGCTCTAATAATTGAGCCTGGCTTTGAGATCTCACTCAGAACAGATCTCACTTCACAACTCACTCAAGGGAGAAAGCCACAATTGCTGGGCTAATCGGCAGGGATAGGAATGATAATTTGCATACTACCAAGGGGTTGTAATGATAAGCGTATGGCACTGGGCACAGTAATTGCTAGCAGAGCAAAACTAATGGTCAAATTTATCCCTTCTCACACCGCCTCAATATGAGGGCCCAAACGAAGCTCTTGCAATTGCGATTCGCTTATGTATTTTGACCATGCAAGCCTATAAGTTTAGATCCAATGCCACAAACGTTTCTTATCAGGATTAAGTAAACCGATTGAGTCACTCTGGTTTGGACCATGTTCCCATATTGCGGGGTCGGTGTGAAAGAAGATAAATTGTGAGAAGGGAATTAGGCCACTGCACAAGTTCAGAGCACAGCACTTGCGCCTACTACGCAGAGAATGCCAACGTTTTTCATTGGGTTCTAGCTAATTTACTGCGCAAAGAATTCACTACGAGTTTATCCCTAAGTAAAATGAAATTAGAACAGAGGTTGCATACAGTCATCAATTTAAATTCTAAGTCGCAGAAAGAAGCAGGCGGGATACTAATCGCATTACCTGAATGTTTAGGCATCTGGTAATCCGATTAATTCTCATTTTATTGTGAGTCTGGCGACAGGGTAACCCCACCAACAGTATGAGGACACCGTAATAGAGGAAAGTGGATCAAATGCTCTTTTCTGTCTGGGCATATCCTTAGAAAGAAAGTAGAAGATTCCTGGAATACAAAATGGCAACCCAACCAACAGTTCTTCACAAAATCAAATAAGTCCTAACAGGATTAGGAAGACCTTTCTCCTGCTTCTTTGGGAACAAAATCGGACAAATAGCATACATTCACTCCTCCATAAGCACTCGAGAAAGTGCGTGCTGCCATCAAATTCTACCTAACTTAATGTTATGACACTAATTTTTCACCAACAGAGCTCAACACAACTTTGTCACTAGCAAAATTTAGTAGTTTGGATATTAATAATGAAGTAGTTCGACCTAACGAGCACAGACTTTTGAACGTAAAACTTTTTGTTGTTCGAAAAGAACTAGCTAACACTCGTGTCGTTAGATACTAAAACATTAACACAAAACAATTAGTGCCTGTGAGTCTGTGAGTCTGAGTCTACTTTACCAGAGTTACAGGCAAGATGATAGAGTTATATATATATAGTGGCCCATCATTGGTGTTTAGGGAATAAAATTTTTGGTGAATTTTGTAACAATATATGAATAACTACATACATAGGTTTCGCCGCTGGTCTGGGGTAAGGAAAATAAATTATAAGAACTTACCTATATATATATATATATATATATATATATATATATATATATATATATATATATATATATATATATATATATATATATATATATATATATATATACACACATATATATACATATATATAATTTTTATATGCCCTGCAGCTACATACATTAATCTGAAAAATATGATTGCACAGTCAGTAGTTTTGGCTTTGAGATTTAGTTTATGCCTGCAAGTTCGTACAAAACGGCTAAGGGCCTGCTAATGCATATCGCAATATGAAGTAACGATTCCAGGTAAATAATCGGATTATATCCCAATCACTCGGCAAATGACGCGTGATTAAACACTTGATAACAAATGAACCCGAACCTAGCCATTAATCCCGTAAGCTACCATCCCTAAATGAAAGGAAATATTGCCCTAGTCATTGCCAATGGCCAATATCCCTTGGGATAAACTTAATGGGTAGTTTGGTAGTATTATCTGAAGTCTTCAAGAAAGGACCAAGAAATACACACCCATCAAACGTATTACCCATGCTTCTTATTATTCTCGAAGAAGCTCATTCTATTCTATGGGAAAGCACCCACCTACCGAAAATGCGGTTTAAAGTTCAGTTTCAACAAGATACCGGCAAAAAGCTTCAAGACCTCATTAAGAAAGCCATTCCGTAGAAGTACTTTTACACGAGTCCTCCCAAAAGACATGCTTAAACTTAAGCTACTGGCTACTGGTGAGTCCATGGAACTTAACACAGTGGCTACTGCTATCCTACTATTAATTAGCTAACGCAGAATAGAATTTATTAATCAAGAAATATGATTGTATATCCGGAAACAAGTAAACATCCACTATAATATAATACGTAACAACAGAAATTATCTTGTTAAAATCAAAGGTATACAGGCCAGCTCAAGTCCCAAGCAATTTCTAAATATATAGTTCAGCTGAGCTGAAAGCAAAGATATTATTCAAATTTTAGAAATCTTGAGAACTAAATGGACACTCTTCCGCAATCTCAAAACTGGCAATAACATTTGTCAAAACTAATCTTTCTGTTTCCTGAGTTTCTAATTCAGGACAAGGACCACATAATCCTTTGAGACCAAGGGGGCTTCACTTCAAAATAAAATATGCACCGTTGTCAAAAGAGGGTGGGGGGAAGCTATGACTTTATGTTGATGGTAACGCGGGAGGTATACCACACACATGAAACTTAGGACTCACTAATGGGAATAAGGCACAATAAAAACAAAAAAATGAAATAATAGATGGCCTTTCAAATATCCGTCCAGCCACTTATAATCAGCCCTGAAAACAGTGGACGCAAAAAACCAAAACTTTGAAACTTTGACACACATTCATAATAACAGTCTGAGTAATTGAGATAAAGATATATCGGTGCATAATAACTGAGCAAAGAAATATAATAATAATAATAATAATAATAATAATAATAATAATAATAATAATAATAATCAAAAAGTTCAATAATTTTAAGAAACAACAAAGTAGAAAACGATAAAATTAGTTTTATCTCGTTTCATTATTCTCAGAAGCTATACCAGGTAACGGAATAACATTACTGGGGCATTAAACGCCACAACTATATTATTTCTTTACAAAGTAATAAACATGGATACATTTTTGTACTAAAATAACCCAAAATTTTGTGACTAAACACTAGCAATTACGAGTGAAACCAATGATAACTTAGCCGGTAAACCAAGCAAGGAAAGACAATTTAATTTGTGGTATTACGCAATTAACATCCCCGTTCGGCGGCCGTATAATGCAAAATGTAAAAGCAAATATTACATTATCAAATTGGCAAATTAAAAAAACAAAATTAATTAAAATCAACAACAATTCCATAAGTAGTAAATCTGAAATAAGTACACAAACACATGATTAAAATCAGATCCATACAGCCAAATAAAACAAAAAATCTGTTTCATCGGAGGGGCACTTTAACTAAGGTATCCTCATTGACTCATTGAAAACTTGGTAAAACAGACCTGATTCACTGTAACAAATTCATACTATGGAATGGATGGCTTATTGTAAATCAACAATTTTTAGCATAACTGCCCAGTTTTGACAAAACCGTTTAAAATTTATCATTAATTTTCCAATGGTGGCTACTGTTACTACCGCTAATACTAAAACCCTAATTATCACCTATATACAGTTACTACATAAAAGCTACAGACTTCAGTGGAAATTCGGACGGGCAATAAAATAGCGTCCGAAGGGAAGACAAATTTCACCGTAGAAGCACTGGCGGATCCAGGATTTCGTGACGGGGGGGGGCGGTGAAATTTTTCCAGCGGGGGGTCTGGGGGCGGAGCCCCCCAGAAGTTGAAGAAATTTTTTGTTTTTGCAATAAAATCTGTATTCGGATCTTTAATTCTTTTTATACTGAAGAACTGAATAAATTTTTTAAAATTCTTGACATTTTTAGGAAAAAAATGGTAATTTTCTCCGAAAAATCGGATGCATTTCAAGCTTTTTCTTCACAAATGCAATAAATATGCGGTTAAAAAGTAGAAAATTCGCGCCGACGGCGCGAAATTTTTTGGTTTTTTGCCCTTATTCCTCTTTCTCTCCTTAATTTTTCCTACCTTCGAATCGCGACGGGGGGGCGGCCGCCCCCCCCCCCTGGATCCGCCCCTGCGTAGAAGGATGTTATCAAAGAAAATTTAAAAGAAAAATAAGTTTTAAATTAGAAAAATTATGAAAATTTTGAATTTTTGAATTCGCAATCAGTAATTTATTTTATAGACGAATGCTACGCCTACGAGCACCCACGCAAATCAAAGAGACAGCCCACAAAGAGGTAAATTAGGGAAAAACCACATTAGATTTCACTATAAATTGAGCAGTTGATCATTTATTCAGCTTTTGCAGCGGCCGGCACAGGCTTTTGAAACGGCTTTAGCACACTTTCGACGGCCGCAGCTACATGCAGCACTGTCGTCTCATCAAATTTCCGACCAATTATCTGTAAACCAACGGGCAGATCGGTCTTGGCGGAAAAACCGGCATTAAGCGAGAGGGCGGGATGACCGGTCCCGTTGAAAGGCACTGTGTTGGGCAGAACATCCAAGGTACCCGTAATGTATGCTAAAAATGGAAACAAATCACAAATAAGAATGTAATGAATGCAGTTATATATAAGTTACACGCCAGATTTCTGCTTTAACAGCCATGCCTATGATGGCGAGACAGTCAGAAACGTGTAACACATAAAGGCTACAAAATAGCGTTGTCTAAAACGAAAACTACTAAAGTCAATTTCGTAAAGTAAAAAATGAAGATTAAGACGTCATTTCAAAGGACAGAAAACATGGTTTAGCAATCACTTTCATCGTCTTCTTATTTGGGATAAAGTTTTAGTGTGGTTTTTTTGCATGCGCTGATAACAAGAAAAGAATGGCACTGCAAAACTTGGACTTTCTGGGGGATGAACTCAGCTTCTGCTCCAAAGGACGAACAAACCTTCAGGGGTTGTCGTTTTGTCTGGTAATTTTCCGAGCAATACGTAACTGAACGAAGTAA
>JASAND010012693.1:0-23371 GCA_030248195.1 Trissonchulus latispiculum
TTAATTTATATTAATCAGGAATAAGTAAGGCAGGACCAGGTGACTCCCCATTTTATCTATTTCCTCAAAAAGCCAGTTCCGTACAGTAACCCTGTCTAGGTGTTGGAGCGGACCTTCGGGAAAGCAGTGTCCAACGATTCGGGGACTCACCCATAGACCGACCCCAGGTTTATCTCAGTTAATAATTGTTTGTTTGTAGTTTGTTGATTTGTAGTTTGATAATCCGTTTGTAAGGACGGATAAAGAGTCGCACAGCACAAGCATATAGGCGCACGAGAAAGCATATAGGTATTTGGTTAGTAGAGAGTTGGAGACAGTGTAATGGTTAGTGTAATAGAGACAGAGTTTGAGAAAAGGAAGAAGAAGAAGTACCACTGAACCTTGTCCCTAACCTAAACTATATAACTTGGGTAATATTATCCTATAATTAGGATAATATTAATAGTCAACTAAAGATGGTAACTGGCAACTCTGGTACAGTAAATTGTATACTGTACTGATCTGTAATTGTATCTGCTTTGCACAGTTTGTAACGACCCCTGTCAATTACTCATATTGTGTTTGTATCTGTTTTGTAATCAGTTTGTACGACCTTATTAACACATAAGTGTACCCCAAATTGTCATAATTGTACTATTACAATTGTAATAAATAGTTGGTGTGTCAAGACTTAGAGTCTCAGAGTTTAACAGAGAGGCGCGATTGTCTCTGAAAGTCAGGCGCGTTAGCCAAAGGATTGGATCAGGACTACTCAAAGGTAAGTTCTGGTCAGGAAGCAGAAGACTCATCGTCAATCCAGCGATCAAATCAACGCAAGTGCTGACCCCTCTTGCTGATCAGCTGGAATCCAGTGCAACAAACGAACTCACGAAGAAGACCCCTACAAAGGTTGGCTGCAGGGAATCTCTGATTTTGGAACACCACCTTTCGGAGATCCGGTGCCTAAGTCTACTTCTATAAGTGGACGTGCTGACCTTCCGTGTAATCAAGTGCAGAGCGATTTCTGACACTAGACCTGAGTGCAGAGCGATTTCTGACTCTGGATCCTAGCAACTTCATTACACGGTAAATACAATTTCTGGAGCCCCCAGTGAGGACCCATTCCTGCTAAATCCAGTGAGGACCCATTCCTGCTAAATCCAGTGAGGACCCATTTCCATCAATTCCAGTGAAGATATCAGTAACCTCATGGAGACGGGCCTACCCTTAAGCCTTCGAGGCAACCAAATGGTCCCTGAAACCTGTGGTGAAACGACGATCAGAACTGATTTGCAGGTTTCGACCAATGGAGACCCCCTATTCTTAGTGATCTGGGTCCACATCGTTATGCTTATGATGATGCTAGTACCCTATTTGCCTTGTATAAGCAGGTATGCTTATCGCCTGATCATCTCTCCCGTGTTGCCCCCACGCAAAACAAAATGGTTTTGCCCCTCCTGCGCAATTGCCCTTCCAGTACCAACCTTGCAATCAGTTGCCGTTCAGACTATGGAATTCAGTGATAGTAGCATAGATTCAAATGATTTGAACGATTTGGCTTCTCAAGAACTGGAGTCGCCTACAATGCAGGCTGTCAGAAGATTCGGACAACGAGTGTTGGACCGATTTAGAAGTTTTGCGACTGAAATAATTCGTCTTAGGGTCAAGCCACAAGAAGCATCTGTTCCCCCGATCTTCCAGTCTTACCTGCCATCTCAGCCCATTGATATGCAGGCTGTCAGAAGATTTGGACAACGAGTGTTGGACCGATTTGGAAGTTCTGCGACTGAAGAGGAACTCGAAAAGCATCTGACTAGTGACATTCTTATGTCCCCAAAGAGCCCCTCTCACCCAACAAAGTTGGAATTTTGGGTTGCAGACCTTAACAGGCCCCTTTCATCAATCATGACTAAGGATTGTCAGATTGAGTCATCAGAACAATCAAAGTTTCCTGTGCCCGATTACACATATAATCCAAGAAGTAGCTGGTCATCCTTTTGGCCCAGGCCTGTTGACGAAGATGCAGTCTATAAGCTAGGCCGAAGGGTCTTGGACAAGTTTGGGAAACATGTTCCTCAAAAGGAGCTTCATGCCTGTCTGGACAGCGACATCCTGAATGCCCCAGAAGGGTCTTCCTTGCGTGGACAACTTGACCTATGGATTGAGGATCTTACTAAGCCCTCACCACCATTTGAAATGACGATTTCACCTGAAATGAATACCTTCTTTGACGAAAAGGACCGGGACGAGAAATGCCGAGACAGTCCGTCCCCTAGCAAAGAACACAGCTGTTTCTTTTTGTCCGAAATCAGTAATGAGGAACGAAGAAGTCTGGAGCTGTCGCCCAAAGAAACATCCGAGTTTCAGTCAGAACCAAAGGTGGCAATGACGCCTTCCTCCCTGCTGTCTTTGGATGTGTCAATCTCTCCAATTGAACAGTTGGAACCTTCATCGGTGTCCACGTCTATACTTTCTATATCGAAAGTTGCAGATGCGGCCATGGAGTTGCCCATACTGCCAACTCCTCCAATGACTCCCCAGTCCAACGCCGGGTCTCCGTCCCCACACACAGTATCAGAAGTTGCAGACACTGCTATGGAAATGCCCACGCTACCAAGTCCACCGATAACTCCCAAACAAGAGACCCACCAAAGCAGTGCGAATTGGACTAAGCGCTTATCTGCTTCGTCATCCAAACGACAGTCAAGATCTGACATAGCTGTTACTGGTATGGGCGAACTTGTCAAGATCAGGAAGGAAAAGCCCAAGATTAAGAAGAAGAAGGAATTGGAAGCAGGAGACAAGATTGACTTCTTTCGTGCTCAGCTAGAAGTGCAGTTTCCTGATACAGCCGCTCAGTGCAGGGCTTCTGTAATGCCTGAAGACGAGATGGACCTGCCAGAAGCAGATTTCATGAATGCTGAACTAGTAGAGGAGGAGAATGTTCAGTTTGAGAATGAGAGAGAAGTGGAACCAGGCGACAGGATTGCCGCTTTGGGAAATCAGTTGGAGCTACTGTTTCAGGAATCACCGGAACAACAGAAGACCCTGGATGCGGCCGACAGCGAGGCTTTGGAGACCTGCGTGCGTGAAAGCTGTCTTCCGGAAAGAATGGAAGCAGGCGAACAAAGCTGTGCCAACAGTTGTGAAGACGTCATTGTTGGACTCGCGGAACAGCACAGGTTGGATGCATCACAAGTTCGGAATTCTGAAAACCGACAGCAGCAGCAACAACTCGAAGCTATAAAGGACATAACGAGAGTTATGCGTACGCAGGCAACATCAGCTGCTATGCACCATATAAATAAGTTTTCCGGATTAGACCACGAGAATATTTTGGATCATCTCGCTCATGTAGAAGCAGTTTGCTCTGTACACGATTGCTCCGAAGCAGAAATGGCTGGCATACTACCCTTAACATTTACCGGAAGGGCGCAGGAGATCTTTCGCGTTCAACAGTCCTTTTCGTGGTACTCGTGGGAAGAGCTGAAAGCAGAAGTAAAGGAGATGTTCATCAGCAAGGCGGATGTACTAGCTGCTACCATGTTGGTTAATAGGATGGATCAACAACCTTCAGAATCGGTCACTGATTTCTATCTGAGGCTGAACAGGTGTGCTCGGGTCGCATATATGGATTCTCTGCACTCTGTCTTTGCCCAGGAGCACTTGAAACGTGTATTCCTCCAAGGGCTCAACAACAAACTGCAAAAGATGGTGCCTAATTCGGTTGATTCATTGACGGAAGCGTGGAAGCTTGCTATGACTGCGGAAAGCAGTTGCCAAACCTACAGTGAACCATCTCATGTGCCCCAGATAAATGATCCCTCACCAGCGTCATCATCGAGTGAGGCCAACGAATTGGCTGAAATGTCTCTCATCAGGAAGAAGCCGAAGCGCCCTTGCCAGCCCCGCATATGCTTCAATTGTGGAGTTCGCGGGCACACCAAGAAACGGTGTCGCAGATCTGGTGGAGGCTCAGCGTACCATGGCTCATACAGTTCACCTCTTGGATCGCCGTGTAGCTCAAGAGGATCAAGTGGTGGCAACATTAGCCCCACGTTCCCCAGTGCCAACCACATAAGCGGTTGCGTTAGTCCCAAATGTCCAAGTACCAACCATATGAGCGGGCAGTATGGCCAATACCGAATCCCTTCATCTAGCCTCACCAGTGTGCCTGATTTCGCACACACCGAATATCTTGGTCACGTATACACTTCTTTCCCTCCGAACACCTATGACCTCTAGGGTAAGACTACCAGGGAGTCCTTCATTTCCTGGGGAGCTGAATGCTCCATAAGAAATAAGCCTCTATGTTTCCAGAATTTACTTGGGAGCTGAAGCTCCAGACTATTTGAGTTCGAATTGCAGTCTGGTGACAGGGAGCTAAAGCTCCTGGGGGCTTAAGCCCCAAC
The DNA here is from genome assembly GCA_030248195.1 of Trissonchulus latispiculum. Lineage (NCBI taxonomy): Eukaryota > Metazoa > Nematoda > Enoplea > Enoplida > Ironidae > Trissonchulus > Trissonchulus latispiculum. The sequence continues at coordinate 4,392 of JASAND010012693.1, forward strand.
TCCGCGGATTCGCCAGGACTGTGGGGAGCTCATGCTCCAGTGGAACTCAACTTAAAATTTTAAAGTTAAAAATATTTAGGCTTCAGGAGCTCAATGCTCCGATGGGCTTATTTCTTAATAGAATTGTTTTTGGAATGAAGGACGTGGTAATTATCGATATGATTGACTCAGTGTACGAATGTATAAAAGGAGTGTATATGTGAGATTATTTGAAGGTGATCTGGTATTAAGGATATTAGTTTGGTTGGTAGTATTTGATCAAAACCGGGAAGCTTGAGCTTGATAAATTCTCAGCTTGTGAATATAGTTGTAGCTTTAATGATTCAGAACTTAAATCAGAGATATTAGTTTGAGTAGAGCGATTTTTAATCTATGTAAGGGTTTAAGAAAGCCTCTTAGCAGTATTTGACTATTATCTAGTTCTCATTTGAGCTGACATAATGAACTAACTTTAAAGTTTAAGGATTTACTGATACTTGTATGGTTGTTTATTGACATTACGGTTTGTAATATCGAGGTTATGTTAAGCAATATTCATCGCATCATTATTTTTAGCCCCATTGTAGGATAATAGTGCAATAATATTGTAGGATAATAATCGTTTTATCATGATAAGGTCTCTTGCATCAACTTAAATAGAAGGAAATCATTTTATTAGTCAAGATGCTTGTGCAGTAATTACGTTAGGCGCTTATAAGATCATCTCTTCTATCCTTCCACTAGATCTCAATTTTAGCAGCAGATTAATTCAGTAGTTCTAGCAAAGTTCTAAAGATTATACCGTCACAAAGGACTTTGATATTTGCATTTTTATTAATTACCAACGTTTACATGTTTTGATTTGACTATTTTTTCACGAATTATCTCTTCGGTGTATGGACAGTAGTGTCAGTGGTATCCTTGTATTGTTCGTAGGCATGCAACGAACAATGCTGGATGACTCTGCTTGTTTGTATACCGAAGCAAAATTTTAGTAAATTTCTACATGAGACACTGTGGGTCTACTGAACAGTAGCGTGTCTGCATGTAGGGGGAATTTTGAAATAAACATCCAATTTTTAATTGAACCTCGCTATCTTTTACCTATGATCTTTGTTTTTTCTAAATCATATTTTGGCTTAATACAGCTTCTTAAATCTTTAAATAATGTATGTCATATAGATAATGTAATAATTATTATTATAATCATGAATTCCTATTGATCTGCTGATGGTGTCATCCGAATTAAATGTAACTGACCGTAGATTAGGGAGCTTTAGAGAGGATTATCTTTAGAATTGTTGTCATTTGAGTGCTTGTTTGTGTCCTGAACCAATTAGTTGTTGATGATGACAAATACTTACTAGTTAACACCGATTAAAGCAAAATATAAGCAATAGTTTGGTCAGACCTTACGATGCGTGAGTTTGCAGTTAGTAGGAGACCCACCCATATTTTTGAAATAATATAATTCATGCTGAGGTTGTGTCTATTCCTCTAACTTGATGTGAAGGTTAAAATTTAAGTTTAGAGATTGCACCAATAGGGTCCATACAACTGAAGAAATTTGGAGGTAACATACCATACCGAAAGTTCAAAGGGTATATACGGCTCATTCGAATTACCAATTTATTGAGGAAGATTAAGTTAGTGTTGATTACACTTAGCCTAAGGAAAAGCATAATTTCAACTGACAGCCTAAAAATTGTGGTCGAGCTATTTAATTATATGAAACTGATAAGATTTGAAATTGAGATTGCAATAGTGACGATATATCATTATGTCTGAAAATAAGTCAGTTATTCTAGCAATATAGAAGGATGTGTAGTTTCAGTCTACCAAGATCACTATCAGCAAACTTACTTAAGCTTAAAAAATCGAGAAATGATGGTCAAAGCCTTAATAAACCTTTTTGCGTGAATTAGTAGCCCAAATTTGAATGAAGGTAAAAGCTTAGAACTGGAAAATAAACTTGATAGCTCTAGCATGGATTAGATTTGGTTTTCGGAAAGTAGATTTTCGAATGAATTAACGTCGAAGCTGCCGGATTCAAACGGATTTTGCAAGGCATCCCTAACGGACACTAGCGTGTGAAATAATAAGTAGAAAGTTTCTTTCAACAACAAATGAAACGAATCTTTACATTTTCTGAAGACATGCTTATTTCTAAGTAACTCCTTATGAGGTTTTGTGCAAAATAAATGGGAGTAGAGGTTTGTGGCAATTTTGAATCAAAACTTCGAATAATTTGTCGCATTTAGATATCAAAGCTAATCGAACAGTTATTCCGATACCGCTATAGTATTAAATTGTGCAGGGCACTTAATGCACGAAAGTAAGCTAATTTCATAGTCTGTTTATTAAGCATGGGTTTTCATATTCAAATAAGGAAGCAGTAGTTTACAATTTTCTAAAATTTGGAGAAATTTGCTGGAGACGCAGTAATTTCAAAGGGATCATATAGTACAACTTCAACGATTCCCACTATATGACTTCTTGCATTGTAATGAACGAACCTAGTACTTCTTGTGCTACCGAGACGAAATTAAGCATATAGCTTGGCCCAATGGGCAAATTTAAGCTCGAACGCGATCTAAAATTGGAAATGTCTAAGGTACTGGTTCGAGTATTCACAGCAACTTTTGGAGCAGTGTAATCTACTCAATTATTGGAACTCTACGATTATTTTTATATTACCTTGAAGCTTTAGAATGTGCTTGGCGCAGCTAGGTATGGTATACCTGTCTCATTTCAACTGTTCGACTTGAACATGCAATAACAGCTAAGCTATTTTTGAACATGGATTTTTCGAAGTTTGGAAAAGCTAAAGAAAAGCGCCAAGTTCAGCTTCAAAAGAAAAGTCTTCCCAAGGTCTATTTCTTCAAATCTGTTAGTGACCAAGTAAGCTCAGGATATTGAGAAAAGTGTACATTTTATTTCATTTCTGGCAAAATTTTCAAGTTTGGACGCTTATTTCTCTCGAACGGAAAGACAAAATGCGAAACCATGAAAACTAACCCTCGGCAATTGTTCCAAAAAGGAAAATGCGAGTGTCAAGCCGATTTCTAATTGGTTGCATGAGTTTAGAAAAGTGCGTGTTCAAAACTATCTCGTTGCTATATTCAAAACTTCACATTTTCGTTGCTGCGCACTTCAGAAATGCCATAGATAGCTCTTCGTCGGGTATAGCATTTGCTTTAGGACTACAAATATGGACAGTACTTGACCGACGAACCAGCTCTGTTGAAACTGTCGAAACCTTGCAATATTTGATTTTTCAAAAAATAGTCAGTTTTGGACCTCGAAAATCAATTTTCGCTGTTATCCCTAAAACCGTAAGAAATCGAAGAATAGCCTCAAGGGCAAAGTTGTAGGTCTTGGAGAGAAGATTCGAATGATTATAGGTTCGTCCGTGTAGGGTGCCCACAGTGCAAGTTATGGCGGATTAAAGCAAATTTCTCCAAACCTCAAATTTTCACACCGCGACTTTTCAAAAACCTTTTCTAGGCTAAATGATGTAATTGTAGCAAATTTGAATGAATTTCAACGACAATTGCGCTTTTAAAGAAAAAAAAGGGCGAACCCGAATCAGCACCTTAAGTTCTAGATAATAGTTCCTAGATAGTCACATAAACTTATCAAAATTTAAGGACTTTAACGACTGATGATTTAGCGATTTGATGATAGAATTTTGCCCTAATCTTCAATCTGCCTTATCATCAAAGTTCATATAATAAGAGCTGCGATAGGTCCTTTCCACATACCTATTACGATCACCATGATACAAAAAAACTAAAGCATTTTTATCCTAATGATTTTTTGCAGCTATTGGGCAGTCGGCTCCTACCCATTGGAATGGTGGTTAGATCTCCGAAAAATGTTACTGCAATTAATCTGAGTCTATTACATGTTCAATTGTTGCTTTACTTCTGGTAGCCACTTTTCTGGCCTGGACCAGAGACTGTCATGCTTTTTTTAACAGTTTCGTAACAAAGGCTTGAATTTAATTTGCAGAAACAATCAGAAGTTTGCGTATTCGCATATAGCTTTGCACCTGTTGTAAGTAATTCGCTCTGCATGGATGATTTTTTGGGCAATTTTCCGATAATTTTAATGTCATCTTCGCTTGTCAGCGGGGCATCGTTGGTCCCCGCTGACGTCCCACAATACAGACAATGCTATCATAGGGGGATTGGGGGTTGGATCTGTCTAACTCATGACTATCTCTAAACACTTAACTAAAGTCAACCATAACTGACTACTTGCTGACACTTATACTGTTTAGATTTTCTTCCGAATATTGCGACTTTGGGACCTTTGTGCAACTTGCCTGTTCTCAAAAGCGAGACACCTACACAGGCAATTTGGGTCCTCCAATACGTGTTATGTAACCTAATTAGTGACTAACTATTTAGCTATTTGTTAGAACTGAACACGCATACACGAACACTCTCACCCACACGCACGCACACATGCCAATTATTCACGGTGAACTTGGTAACCTCATACACACGATACTGTGGTTTCAATCACCCTTAACAGATGAACATTTCTGGCTGAGGTTTGCTAAAACCCCTATTACATGAATTTTAGCACATCCACACTCCCAATCACTACCATTCACCCATTCGTACGTACTATACTTGGTCACTATCCTAATACTTTTTGCTAGCTACCTAGTTGTGTGCACATCATTTGATATCTGAGCCAAATTTTGAATCAAACAGAACTTATAACTTGTAAGATTAAATTTTACTTCGAACTTGATAATTTGAGTGGGAAGTTTGTAAACTTTTGATAAAGGTAATTTTTAAGGCGAGATTTTGCAAGGCCACGAGTGAGTAACAATTGCACGCTATTATTATTACAGAAACAGTTTGCTAAGGACAGCTTTCCTTAATATTAATAGGGAAGCCGGTAATTCCCTCAGAAATACTTGATAATTAATAGTTGAACGTATTCTTTCGTATTTTTAGAAACCTAACAATTTTAATGCCGACCTACGCTGAAAAAGAAGACAAATACTGGACAATATTTTTGATTCTGTAGTGCCTTTCTTAAAGAGTATGGCCGGCAATTCCTAATTGCCGGCTGTGGGGAGGACAGTTTCCAAATTATCTTAGGTACAACTTGAGGTCAGGATTAAGGGACCTCCTAACTGAGCTCAAGGGTGGGTCCCCACTCAGAATCCTCATTCTTCTGCAAAACCCCGACAAAATAAAAAGGTAAAAAATCGGGCATAAAGCCCCTACTAAAATTGAAGGCCAATTAGGCCGTGGCTTGGCTGACATTTACTAGTTAAAATTGTGGCCTAAAGGCCGAATGAAAAAGAGAAAAAATAGGCCAAAGGCCTCCTGAAAAGTCCCTAGAAAATGCGTTCCTCGTGTGATTTCTGGCCGAGCATAATACGCTCATTTGGCCCTCAACGTGTGGTGTTCGCTGTGTTTACTCAGATCATCTCCTCTGACCAGTGTGGGTCAGAGGAGGGCCCTAACTCGTGTCTAGTATTGGGAAAAAGTATACTTTTATTCCCGGCCAAATCGCTGGCACAACGGGAAGTATACTGAGAGATGGGGGAAAACACAGCCGTCCTCGGCTAAGACTCAAGCGAACACTGGCTAGGATTTAAAATTTTCCAGTGAGCTGACAAGGCTTTGACAGCTCACTGACCCTTTGACCTTTTGGCGGAACCTCTTTGAACTGGAGGAAGACTTCCAGAGATTGTATAAACTTTCCATCTTAAAGCATTAGCCCAACTCAGAGGGTCATAAATTAGGGTCAGCTGAAGGCGAGATTAATGAGGAAAAGAATTTATGACCCTCCAACTGGTCCTATTTTTGATGAATTTCCAAGCTGAATTTTCCTGAATTTTAGCAGAACTTTGGTTAACACGTAAAGGTAACCAAAGGGGCAGTTTCTGACTTAGAAATTCAAGTTTTAGAAAATACAAAACGAAACAGAATGAAAGGAAGGCCTTTTTCGGCCTTTTATGGAAAACTAACTTTTAAGTGCCAATTTCGGCACAAACTTTAGTAAAAACTTAATGTGTTACTTTTGGTTAACATCTTCTTTCCAAGCCCCTTTCTCTCGTTTTTGGCCTTAACTTTTGGCCGAGAACAAAGGACGCGCCTCGTTAATCTGGGTGGCAATTGTTCCCTCAGTACTAGAACTTGGTACTATTGGACTGGACTAGAGCAAACTGGGCTTGGAGGGTAACTATGACCAAAAATGAGTGCACACAACAGTTTACGTAATTGGTTAATAATTAAAATCTACATAATGTTAATCTACGTACCTAGTTACCTAATACAAGTTATTTTCGTTTATTTTATTAATCTGGGAGAGAGGTAGGCCCCCTCCAAACCTAAGTAAATACTAAAAGGTGTATACTAACTCCTTTCTGTAGGGCAATTCTCTGCTGGGACTGGGCCAGCGTGAAGAAACAGCTGAATGAGGGAGGAAAAGAATGAATGCAAGGACATGTGAACTACGTAAGTTAAGTCACAATGACTTAACGTAAAGATTACGAACTACTTAGGTAATCCCGCAAAAACATTTTAGGTTATAACTTTCTTAATATTGGGAGTTAAAACGTCGGAATTGGGTTTTTGGAACGGGGAGAGAATTGCCTGTCAGATGATCCCAAGTTGAATTTTTGACCAAAATTGTAAAAAAAAAATCCTTACAAACTGTTTGATAAATTTACTTATTGCATAATTAACACTAATTAAGAGCTTGATAACTACCTTCGATTACTGCGCTTATTACAGCTAAAATTTTGTAAAAATTTCATTATAGATGCCTACTTGGCTAATAGTGCTATATTACATCCATCTTCCTTATAATTTAACGTGTTTTCATGGACACAGAAACGTGAAAGGCCTTATCCGTACCCGAAAATCTGAAGTCCATTCTTTATAGAGCTATGGATATTTCCTCCTCCTCAGAATACATGACTGTTTAACCCTAACTTCGCTTATATGTTCTGCTAACGTGTATTCTAGCTTTACAAACTATCTAGTGTCCTAACCTATGTCCTTTGTTAAGATCGGCGAAACCTCGTCCCTATTTTGGGAAGGTAATTAGCAACTCCGGTACCAAACATGTAAATCATATACAACTGCTTGGACGTTCAATACAATTATTATTGACTCACAATTCACATTTCATTACCGTTATAACCGTCGACAAGTTCCGGAATAAAGGCAATCCATAGCACGCTAAATTTTCTCGTTATTTTCGATTTAATTTTGGCCTTAACATTACAACCTCCACAAGTAAAAGGGCTAGGTTTTTGGCTAGGGGGAGAAACCAAAACGAAATAGAAAATGTTCCTGATGAAAGTTCTGCTAAATCAGTCCCAGATCGTACACGGTATATATGCCGTTTCACTAATCACTCGCAGGTTAACAATTGACCATCAAATCCACAATTCATGGAAGACAGATAAAGGCTAGCGTTACGCGTTCTGTGCGGTGCGTTCGTAATCTCCACTACGTGACTTCTACTATATGGCTTATCTAGATTGCCTACTTAATTATTAGCATACATCCGCTAACTGTTCTCAACACTGAACTACTTATGGCCATATCAAGTCGTTGCCTAAACTGAGCTTTGTTTTCTCGCAACTACAGTACATATCAAGTCGTTGCCTAAACTGAGCTTTGTTTTCTCGCAACTACAGTACCAATCATTACTAATCTCTCTAGTCTCTTGTCCTGGGATCACTGGATCCCGGATCACCCTGTCTTTTAGTTCTTTGACTGACCCTTCAGCTAATTCTTCTCAAACATAATTACACTCATATTCTTTCTTATTCTTTCTTCTTCGTACCTTGTCCCTTATAAAAAGTAAACGAAAATACTGGTTATTATTTAATGATTCCGTCCCATGTTTTTTGCCATACAGTATAATGATCATAATATTAGCAATATCAATATCTCAACAAACCTAGCTTATCGCGATCATAATATTAGCAATATCAATATCTCAACAAACCTAGCTTATCGCATAGATATATTTTCACTTCCTCAACAAACCTAGCTTATCGCATAGATATATTTTCACTTCCATCCATTCCTCACGGGCAAAAAAGTTCTAGGATCCCGACTTAGGGGTGAATGAGGAAAAAAGGCTTCTACAGAACGAGAGGTAAATACAAGGGAGCAAAAATTTTCTAGATGGTCAATAAAATTCGAAATGTTATAGATTATCACAAAAACTCCGAATTTTGGTTACTAGAAAGAATGATATGATTGAAGGTGTCGTAATTGAGCAAACTTTTGAGCAATGTCCGTTCTGACTAGTAAAGAATTTTGCCTATTTCAAATCCCTTCAGTTGAAAACAAAACAAACAAAAGCCTTAGATTACTAACTGCTATAGCGGTGGCACACATCCCTTCAAAGTTTACAGGTATGGGTTAGCAACAGAGCTCATATCAGTAACAAGGCCGAGAAAAATCTGAGGTTAATAGAAGATTAGGCGTTAAACAAAATAGTAAGCATTTGATTTTTGATGTAATTTAATGGACAGTACTTTTGTCCGATTATGGCTGATTTTGCCCAATAAATTTTGCTGTTTTCTATATCCAACACGAGTATTGATGAAAGCATAAACTCGGTTAGTTCTAGTCAGTAGAAAGCTCAGAAAATTGGTTTTCTCACTTATGCTAGGTGCTGACAGGTATAAAACAATCCAATTCCACACGACTGGCAAATACATAAAAGACGATTTGGCTTGTACAACAACTAGTAACATATAACAGTAGCACAGGTACAGCTAGATACATTAGTACAGATAATACAGCTGGACATGCAATAATCATAAATACAGTACGTACGTAAATTGCATAATAGATCATAAGCAGTAGGTATTTTTTTGTTCTGGCAACTCTGGTTTACATAAACATATAATAAAGATATACAAACTAGTGCGTGGGTACCGAAACCAATTAATATGAAATTCCACAAACAAAAACTCTAAAGGTCTCTACAACAAGCTGTATGCTTCTATCGCTAAACGTATGCAACTTTAGGAGAATAGTTTTCCCTTGTTAGGATATGGCAGTTCTGCTGAAGCAAGAAAAAACTAAAACTTTGGTTCAAGCCATGCAAAAACTATAGCATATACTTTTGCTCTTTTCATTTGAATTAATTATAAATTTGCCGCCCGCCCCTGGACATTACATAACTGACCACTCATTGCATGATATATAGGCCTATCATAGAACAGCTCAACCTGGACAAGCACAGATGACCAAAAAGGAAATTGGGTGAGGAATACTGAAGAGGTACAAGGTCGTGAAGCTACTGACTTTTAGACTGAACATTTTAAACAGGATTGATTAAGCTGAGTCCTTGCTCCACCTGAACCTTGAGAGGCCATGATACCTCGGTAAAAGCGGAGCAATAACTCAGCGAGAGTGAATTAAAGAGTTGAGTTTGGTCAGTAGCTTCTGCCCACCCTCTTCGTTGAAGTGAAGGTCAATAGAACTTCGTCCGTTGTTTCGTTTCGCAAAATAATTTTCATGGTTGAAATCATCATACATGGGGAGAATGTCAATCTGATTACCGGAATCTTGCAAGGAGGCTACCAGCTTATTCAGTTCCTTATTTACGCGCTTCACTGTCAGCTGAAACTTACTGGGTTTAGAAGGAAGGTCGTGGGGCTGATCAAATCTGGGAGGAATCTCGCCTACCCACAGCTTAACTGAAGGAAATTGGCTGCAAAAATGGCGAATTCCACGAAACTGTCGGGTGATGGTTTTCACAAGCCTGGGGTGGAGGGCGCCGTCATTGGCATACCGCGGGGTCCAAGGATCAGTGGCAATATTGTTAGTGCCTCCGAGGATGACGCATCTTTGATGTCCTTCATGTACGGCCATACAAGCAATCTTAATCAGGTCCTGAATCCTTGCGCCACTAACTGGCACAATCTCCACGTCTTTGCTGGCGTTCTTCGGTAGTCGATATCCCTGTGAGTCAGTGATGACGATCATTGCTGGCATGGCATTTTCTCTAATGGAGTGGCGAATCTCCATTAATAATTTGCCCATGAAGTTTTCACCAGGGAACTTGGACGAATCGGATCTTAATAGCTCCGCTTTGGTCAGTCCAGCGCTGTAGAAAAGATCCCTTCGAAATGCAGGAATTTTGTCTGATGCTGCTTCTACAAGAAGGTCCGACTGCGTATTCATCAGAAGTTGTTGTAGATCACGATTCTGAAGGAATTTCGAATATACAACTCCTTTCAGTATTACCAGCTTGCACTGATCCCATTGTTTTGCTTTAATCCTCACCTCTTTCGAGAGGCGTTTGGCTTCAAATCCAGTTTGCGAACCAGCAATGCGTTCGGCTAAGGCATTATCTTCAGCAATCCAGGCTTTGCCGAACTGATAGCCAGCTTCTGAGCAATGAAGTTTCCGTCCTGCTTTAGTAACGCTGCATAAGTGCATGTTGGACAAATAGTCCCTTTGACCACAGAATGCAATGACTCTTGGCATAACGAGCGCCTAAATCATAAAAAGGTCATTGTACGGGATAACTGTCAAGTCGCAGCTTAGAAATACCACCACTGATGGAGATTTCAGAGGCCATGGTACCTCAACCCCCACCAGGACGACACCCCTCAACAACGACAAAGACAGGTAAATTTTTTGAAAATCAAAAGAAATTTCGATGTTTGAAAATTAAAAGGAATACCATCACTGATGGAGATTTCAGAGGCCATAGTACCTCAACCTCCACCAGGACGCACCCCTTATCAACGACAAACACAGGCAAAACTCCTTCCGAAAATCAAAAGAAATTTCGATATTTGGAAATTATAAGGAATTAATTTGTGCATTGGATCTTAAAACTTTGCAGAGTTCGAGAAATTTGATGCTCATTATAACCAACAGCTATGAATTCTGGCAGGCTCGCATTTGGATTGTAAATTGGAGACTGAGGATTAAACTCAATGGAAAGAAGAATATAGTTGCCTGTCCTCTACAGTATGAAGCACTGCAGAGAAAGTATCCGTTGTGTTGCGTGAAGAAAGAAGCATAAAAACTGTTAATCATCGTATCACTCGCAACAAGGCCATTGGCGTCCCACTCGAGAGTCGCGGTCTTCACTGAGACTACAATAACAGCCTTTTAAACTTGACATCCAAAGGTTTGGATCAAAGTTTGGATCTCTCAGTTAGGTGCAGCATATTTTCAATTCCTTAAGTTAATATCTATAGTCATACGATACGCAACAACCATACACACACTAGAATACTTAAAGGGTGCATCGTTGTAAAACATCTATTTCGCATTCTCATTCATACAGCCGGACACTTTTGTAAAGTATGCACCAGATCGGTTGCTCAATTTAATTAACTTATTTAAATCTATAAAATGAATAACCATAGCCAACAGCAAACTTTTTTCTGCAAGAGTGAGGTACAAATCTATCGGGTAATGGGTCCCTATTACTTGAGAATAATGTCAATGATTAAGTCATAGAAGTGTTATTGGTCCCTAACGCAAACAGTGTAGACTTAGGATTTAATTAATTATATATGCGAGCTAACATTTAGGTCATTCACACTCGAAGATGCCACTCATTCACTAAATAGATTCATGCATTTCTCGTGATGACCATAACATGCATATCAGCAGCCTGATTCGATGCCTCCTAGGATATGCCGTTGTATTAAGTAATGTGCGGGGAAATTATCTTGAAGCTGAATTAATTAAATTGTAAAGTACCATATTAAAACCTAACTTAGGGTGTAGAAGTTGGTTTAACCCAAGATAAGAGATAAACGTAGGAGAATCATGTTCGCTCCGAATTGCTGCAGTTTTCCTAGCAGGTGTGGAATTAAGAAATAATTATGCTTACATGAGATGCATGTGAACTTTCCAAAATTAAAACCAAACTTTCTATTTGAAGGCGGAATCTAATTGAATTTTAATTGAGTTTAATAGGCTTTGGAACATTAATTGGTGCAAAAACCTCCATGTGTTGAAAACACTACTTGCATATCCTAGTTAAAGTAACTTCAAGGTGTTACACTGGCCAACCAAGATGTTTTGAGAAAATCATTAGGATAAAAATGCTTTAGTTTTTTTGTATCATTGTGATCGTAATAGGTATGTGGAAAAGGATCTATCGCAGCTCTAGTTATATAACCTTTGAAGATAGGGCAGATTGAAGATTAGGACAGAATTCTATCATTAAATCATCGGTCGTTAAAGTCCTTAAATTTTAACAAGTTTATGTGACTATCTAGGATCTAGTATCTAGAACTTAAGGTGCTGGTTCCGTTTCGCGTATTTGTTGGGCTTTAAAAGCACAATTGTCGTTGAAATTCATTCAAATTTGCTACAATTACACCATTTAGCCAAGAAAAGGTTTTTGAAAAGTCGCGGTATGAAAATTTGAGGTTTAGATAAATTTGCTTTAGTCCGCCATAACTTGCACTGTGGGCAGACTACACGGACGAACTTATACTCATTCGAATCTTCGCACCAACATCTACAACTTTGCCCTTGAGACTATTCTTCGATTCCTTACGGTTTTAGAGATAACAGCAAAAATTGAGTTTCGAGGTCCAAAACTGACTGTTTTTCGATAAATCAAATATTGCAAGATTTCGACGTTTCATCATATCTGGTCCGTCGGTTAAGTACTGTCCATATTTGTAGTCCTAACGCAAATGTTATACCGAACGAAGAGCTCACTATGGCTTTTCTGAAGTGCGCAGCAACGAAAATGTGTAATTTGGAAAATAGCAACGCGATTGTTTCGAACACGGACTTCTCTAAACTCATGCAACCAATTAGAAAACAGCTTGACACGTGTATTGTTGGGACCATTGCCGAGGGTTTATTTCGTTTAGGTTTCGCATTTTATCTTTCCGTTCGAGAGAAATAAGCGTCCAACTTGAAAATTTTGCCGAAAATGAGGCAAAATGTACATTTTTCTCAATATCTTGAGCTTACTTGGTCACTAACAGATTTCAAAAAATAGACTTCGAGAAGACTTTTCTTCTCAAGCTGAACTTGTCGCTTTTCTTTAGCTTTCCCAGACTTCGACAAATCCATGTTCAAAAACAGCTTAGTTGTTATTGCATGTTCCAGTCGAATAGTTGAAATTATACAGGTATATTCTACCTAGCTGTAACAAGCACATTCTAAAGCTTTAAGGTGATAGGGGAAGATGTGGACTTGTGTCCCAATGCAGACAGGTTTCCATCGTTACATATTGGATGGTCGAAAGCTGTTTAGTATTCAGATGCTTCAGATCATGTGGCGCTCGCACAAATAAATGATAGATCTCAGGTTGAGAGGACTCCGAATGAAAAATTAACACAGTCACCTCCAACGGTACATCCCCAAGTTTGGGAACACCAATACAACTAACCGCAATAAATGCAACAGCCATAACTGATTGAAATTGGTTGTGTTCACAGCTTAAGTAGGTAAGAAAATAGGTTAAGAATGTAGGTTAAGAATGTGCAAAACTGGATTACACCAGTCTAACTAGGGGGAACCAGAGACAACGTAACACAAACTGTAATGGTGCCTCCGATGCCTCCTGTGCCTCTGTTCCAGAACTGTCATTTTTATACTACTTTCGTAGATTGTACTCGCAAAAAATCAAAGCTTTATGTCTTTTCTGTAAAACATTTTATGCAGGACAACTATTTTTGGTGCCATTTTTCATTTTGAGCCCTAATATGGGCAGGCCAAAATGTACTGGTGCCCAAATATGGGCAATGGTCTTTTTACATGTAAAACATAGGCCTTTTACATGCAAATAACGATTTTTTAATTCCAAAAATTGTAAACCTTTATTTTGAAAATTTTATACACGATAGTGATTTATATTTAAGTTAACGAGGATTCTACAGAAATTTTGTGAGAGAACGGACTTTTTGTACAAGATTCACAAGAACACCTCATAACACGTTTTAATTATAGAATTGCTTGTAAAAAGCTTCGAATAATTAAAAATTATCATTTATTAATTGATTATAGTCATTAATTATTTATTTAATCACTAGTTAATAGTTAATAGCAGTTATTAATAGTTAATAGTTATTAGTTATTAACAGTAAATGGCTCATAGTTATTAATAGTTAATAATTATTAGTTAGCAAGAAGTATAATTGTCAATTATTAGTTACTAGGCAGTGACAACATCAAAACAAATAACTTTGCACGTGAAATTGTCAGTTTTAACGTTTTGACGGATTTCCTTTGATGTTGCCGCTATGATAAAGTGTGTGCCCATATTTGGGCCACTTGGCCCATATTGGGAACCACGGTGCCCATATTAGGCTACTTTTTCAGGCTATCTCTATGTGGTTAAATCGGATTTGCCCATATTTGGGCCACTTCCCCTATTTGCATCAATAAGTAAACCATATCTAGTATGGCTAAGCTTCTGGCTAGCGTGTAGAATGAATTCGTGAAGATGGTTACTCGATATTTCCACAGAACACGGAAAACAACCATATAAACGGCAATGCAAAACACACAGAATGAATCAACAATGACAAGGTAGCCCAGAGCAAAGTTTGTTATTTTGTGATCAAGCACTGTTGTGAGATTCATTCTTGATACAGACAACAGAAAAGGACGGATAATGCTAAATAGTGGAAACTATAAACAAGCACATTTTCGTTAAAAAAGACATTTAAGAAACAGACACTGCCTGTGTAATTCTTCATATGTCATCAACTACACAAATGTAAGTTTATATCATCTATGTATAATATTACATATCTACACTAAAATAAGGACACGAGACTAAATTCGATTTAGCTCAACAAGCCTCAATACTACAGTTAATCCGTCAAATGTGCGGAGACACGAAATTGGCAACTTTGTATTCAGTTTTCTCGCAACTGGAGATGTTTTAGCTCAAACCAAGAAACATGCCCTCCGCAATAGGGCGAATTTTCATCCAGCCAAAAATCAGGCAAATCCATTGGGTAGTTTTTGAGAAATCTATGTTCAAAACAAAATAATCGCAGTTTTGCCAAAATGGTTTTTCGGCCAAATCTCTAGCTTAAAGCAACGCATCCCACCTAACAGGCATTGATAAAATGGGCAGTTAGACTCCGTATCGATTGAGTATAAACAAACGAAGATTGACTGTACAATTTGGCAGTAATTTTGAAAAAACTAATTTCCTCGAAAATGGCGGTTTTTTGACCCCAGAATTCGTTTTTGGCTTATACTGACTTAACCACTAGAGATAGCTCGAAGGTTGCAGGCTGAATACGTTACAACCTTCGCAATTTGGGGAGTTGGAAAAAGCTTTATACATCATTTTAAAGCTTATTATTTGAACACTCAGCATGGACTTACAAAACTGACAAAATTAGCACAAAAATAGCAAAAAATTTCCGACATGCTGACAGCTGACAGGCTGAATATAGACCAAAAATTTTTGAACATCGATTTCTCAAAACTGCAGAATCCGCCAAGATTTCTTCCTATGCCACGATATGAAGGACAAATAGGCAGAGGGATATTTTTGGATTTGGCTCAACAAGTTTCAGTACTCCAGAAAATCCGGCAAATGTGCGATGGCACGAAATTTCGTAACTGTATTTTAAGTATTCTCGCAACTGAAACGTTCCAGCTCAAACTGAGGAAAAACAGAAAAAAACGCAATAGAGCAATTTCCATTCTGCGAAAAATCACGCGAATCCATTGGGTAGCTTTTGAGAAATCGATGTTCAAAACAAAATAATCGCTGTTTTGCCAAAATGGATTTTCGGCGAATTCTCTAGCTTACAGCAACGAATACCAGCGAATAGATATTGATAAATGTGTTGTATCAAGTAAGTATTGAGTATAAATAAGCCAAAATTGTCTGTAAGATTTGGCAGTAATTTTGAAGAAACTGATTTTTTCGAAAATGGCTATTTTTGACCCTAAAAATCGTTTTTGTCTTATACTGCCTTAACCATTGGGACAGACAGATCATAGGTTGCAAAAGCAAAAGCAAAAGCAAAAGCAAAGCAAATGTTCATTTTGATGCCCTCTTTCCAGCAATCATAACCAATCAGTGTAGCGACTACGTACTGCGAGAATAATGCCAAAAACCAAAACTTTCTTATCTTTCTTATCTTAGTTTCGTTTGTTCTTTCATTTGTCTTGCCCATTACGGTTTGAAACGGTCGAGGTTTGCTCCCATCAGACTTTGTGGGCTGGCGCGAAAGCGTCTTCTAAAAATGTCACTACAGTTTGGGAACGAATTCCAACTTAAGCTTGGTTCGATTGTGCCCGGGTGGCTCAATCGGTAGAGCGTTGGCCTAGACAGCCAAAGGTTGTGGGTTCGATCCCCACCTCGGGCCCGAATTTTTCGGGTCGGAGGTGCTGTAGTGACAATCTTAGTTTCGTTTGTTCTTTCATTTGCACATAAAAATGCGGGACTTCTCCCAGAATGTTAAAGAGCACTAAAATAACACATCCGGAAAGTTTCATCCACTGTAATAACGAATTGGAGCATGCAAGGTCGAATTTACACCAAGTGATACCAGTACCTAAAGTATGCTCCACAGCTTTGGTTATCATACGGAATTACTCTCCTGGCTCGAATGTGCATTTGGGGATGGGTTGTAGCACCAAAGATCCTGGCCACGGTAGAATACTTGTTCTTAAAGAAGCTTATAGAAATGCTTTCATTTTGACATTATTGTATTTTCCATTGTCCTTTGGGACTTGGTTAGTGTAATAAATATGTGTACTTTGACATGTAAATATTTTTAATAAATCATTCAAGCATACAATGTATCAAAATATTTTACTGAAATTTTAAATTTTGTGTAACTTTTAAGATGGGTGATCGAAAAAGCATCAGTTATGACTTCATTCTCCTTCATAAATGTACTATTTTTGATTCTTAAACCTTGACACGTTTCACTGTACAAATGCTACAAATGAACAAAGCAAATCCTAGCACACAGATTACAACATACAACAGCTTTACGAAGATAAATTTAATGATGTTAATCCATGAAGAATGATAATATGAAGGAAGATTCCAAATTGAAAAATAATAACCGCCTTTTCTCCTGACGATAACAGCATCAAATAATTGCTAAGACATTCGTTCGATGTTATGAGTTCTTTGTTGAACGTTTATAGAGTTCTTCCAATTAACTGATTTGCAAAACCTAGCTTATCAGAATTGAGTTATGCCAAGACACCTAAAAAGACAAAGATGTTCCATAATTAGACAAAATAACCAGCGTGTGAGACCAGAAGTATGCCACTTTTTAGACAACCACTAAAGCTCAAGCCAGTAAAATGGATGCAATAAAATGCTTTTTGTTTTCAGGAGTTGAGATTCTTCAGGTAACGAAAATGAGACTCTACCTTCCAAAAGTTTGTACCACTAGCCCAACTTGCTTTCCGGGAGTTAGAACCATACCAGCTTGGAGTTGCGGTTTTAGCCCCTCCTTCTCAGACTTGAAACTCACCCCTCTCCGAAAGGCCGCAAACTCCTACAATCCGGGTTTTTTCGGTTTCTTGGCGGGAAACCAGAAATATCCGGTCTGTCGAATGCCTTCGGCCGCCGCTTCACCCTCCCCGCCCAGATTCTGCCCCTGCACGTGTTTGGTTAGAACAGTAAGATTATGTAAATTAATTGTGTAAATTGTGTAAATACTTAATAAACTGTGTAAGTAACTTGCTAAACACTTACTCTACGCGCATGCCATCGTTTTATCTACATCTAGACTTACATTTAAATTGTATTAACCTGTTGTATATATATGCAATGATAATAAAGATGTCATGTTATATATGTATCTCTGGCTTGTAATGATTGCAAAATCCCAGAAGTAAATACCACTTAGCTAATTTAGCGTTGGCCTTGTGCTGGGTTTCGTTGTGTGCTAGCTTGTATGCTTACAACATCTGTATGTTGTATACCACATTATGTGTACAATATAATATATTGTATGCATATATTATATGCATTTCATTAATGTTTACTTACAACAATCTTCACTGTATCAAGAGTACATAATAGATAAGAGTAAGAAACTCTTACGCTAGCATGTACAAATCATGTAAGGTATGCTCGGTTCATTAACTCGGGACCCCCCCCCCCCCCGTAACTTCCGGGGGGGGGGTCCCACTTTGCACTAAATACACACTTTCATATATGCGTGTGTCTGCTCGCTGATTGGCCCACTAGCCTAAGACTTACTGTAGGGAATTTATTAGCTATTTTAATTAATTAATTATAACTTTAATTAGGTTAAAGCAATTAAAAAACTAATTCGACAACTTTGTAGCATTTTTTCTGCTCTTTCCAATGATATAAAAATTGTTGCACATTGCATTCCTTCGAATTTTTGTATTGTGCAACAATTTTTATATCATTTTAAAGAGCAGAAAAAATGCTACAAAGTTGTCGAATTAGTTTTTTAATTGCTTTAACCTAATTAAAGTTATAATTAGTTAATTAAAATAACTAATAAATTCCCTACAGTAAGTCTTAGACTAGTGGGCCAATCAGCGAGCAGACACACGTATATATGAAAGAGTGTAATTAGTGCAAAGTGGGACCCCCCCCCCGAAAGTTACGGGGGGGGGGGTCCCGAGCTAGTGAACCGAGCATACCTAGCATGATTTGTACATGCTAGTGTAAGAGTTTCATACTCTTTCTTATGTACTCTTGACTGTATAAATTCATTACTTACAATATGCTTGCGTAAGTATCATCGAAGCTAAATTACTGATATTACAATCAAAAATGTTCACACAAAAATCGAGCCACTAATTGTCTATAAATGATTATTAAGCCGATACCATAACTACTAGGCCATCCCTGCTAACATACTTTCACTGGAACGGGTATTTGTCAGCAAGCTTCACTTCAACTACAAACGATAACCTTATGCACGTTTATAAACTTCATGTGTGTGCATATAAGTACACACTGCTGCCCTTGTATATGCAGTAGTAATATTCTCTATACACATTTATATGCTGTTGTAA